>CM071936.1:81700477-81960477 GCA_016081115.2 Rehmannia glutinosa | reverse complement strand
AGAAAAAGAGTACCCCTAGAAAGATAACAACTCTTTTTTTTTTTTGACAACCCAGAGTATCCCCACAATAGTTGGGAGCACAAACCTCAAACTTCCTTCGAACTATAGGACATTCATCCTTGCCAGGGATGGTCCTAATCTCTGGGGGAGGAGGGAAAAACCTCAACCCCTCACTCCACGATAGTCAAGGTTTGAACCCAGGACCTTGAGGTGCAATTGCAACCTCAAGGCCACTAGGCCAACCCTTGGGGGTAGATAACAACACTAATCAACTAAACAAAAGTGTGATAAACTAACACAATTCTTTGTAAGTAAATCAGTGAGAAAATCAGAAGCTGACGTCCACCACGTGAATGTGCCAGTGTAATTTGATAATTAATCAGAGGAATATCTACAAAAGAACCCCTGACTTTGGGCTAATCACAAAAAACCCAGAAATATTTCTAAGTTACAAAAGAAATTCCTTAGGTTTGATTAGGTCTTAAATTTAAGGTGGTAATTCTAATACTTCTAGAAATATTAGGGGTTTGAAATATTTTTGTTTATGAAGGGAGAAATGCAAGTGAAATCAAATCTCAAGTTTTTTTTTGCAATATTCAAAAACATCTGGATTTTTTTGTAATTAGCTCGGATCTCAGGGATTTTTTTTGTCATTATCCCTTAATCAAATGTAAGATGATTATAGCGTATTTAAATTTGGTTTTGCACCTTTAAAATTTGTAGGTCCCAAGGGGTGTGAGTGTAGGGTTTAGAAGGGGGGGTTGAATAAACCTTACCAACTTTTCAAATTAGTCCTTTTAAATATTCAGAGTTAATACTTCACGATTGTGTCCTTGATGGACAAAAGCTAAGTTAGTTAATCAACAGAGTTAGTCACTCAAGCACTGACTCGAGTTGTTGATAGAATAACTCAGTTGTTTTGACTAAAGACTTAACTCATTGTGATTTGTTTTCATTGGAAGACTTAACACCCTTGAATTTGGTTAAGTTTGTTTTAATACTTGGTTTTAGCACTTAGTTGATTATCAATTGGATAGCAAATTTATCGTGAGATATAAAAATAAGATGCGAGAAATTTAAAGTCTTGAAATGTAAATGACACAATAAATTTTTATAGAGGTTCAAGATGGGGTAATTCTTCTACTCCTCTCTTCTCCAACTCCTGGAGGAATCCACTAAGTATTTATCAATATACGAGTGGTTCTCAATCAATGCCCGGCATCCCATACATAACCACCGAATAACCATTCCCGTCTTGAGTTCTCTCGGTGCCAACTCTTTTTTTTCCGTAATAATCTAAAAAAAAGGTTTTTGATCCCGATACAAGTTTTGATCACACGGTGACTTGATCCTTTGGGACTCGGTCTGGAGATGCCTTGGTCATACACGGTGGCTTCTCGACGACTCGGCTTCTTCTTCAGGCGTTTGCGCTTGCTACTACACCCACTTGCTCAAGCTTCTTGGATTTGACCCAAAAACTTGAGACTGGTTCGACCTTGAACCTTCCTACAATCCTCTGTGGAATGTAGACCCCTTGATTCTTCAAAAATTTCCTCTTCAACTGATTGAGATTATCTTTCCTTCACAGGTGAGTGTTGGATTGATTTCCTTCGTAATGTAGGCTTGAGGATTGATCTTGAATGATTTGAGAATATTTTTGGTTACAGTTCAAATGTTTGCTTGAATGTTCGTGGTTCAGATAATCCAGGTCACCTTTTCTCAAATAAATTCCTCAGCCTTTTATAGTGATCTTTCAAAAATCTGCCCGTTGAAGAGATAGGCTTATTTTTGAAAGTCACTTGTGGTCGTTGGCTTGTCTTGTTGCAGTTCTTGGAATTGCCAATTCCTCGTATGAATGATTCTTCGGCTTTTCAGTGTTCTGACACAGGTGCAGTGCTTTCCATTGGTTTATTCCTCTTGCACGCTTCTGGAACTGAGCACTTCAAGAAAGGTAGTATGGAAGTATTACTTGTTTAAGTAATTCTCTTGATTTACGGCAAATGAGATCTCTTCGATTATCTCGACTTGACCGCATTTCCTTGACTTCCCCCAGGCGACTTGAGTCGCCTTCCAATCATTGGATGACTCTTTATCACTTCAACTTGAGGCTTGGCTATCTTGAGTTGACTTGACTGATACTTCACTCAGCTGCACCTTCAGTCGAGTTCCTATCTTCTCTTCTTTGCCATACTCATTTGCCTCACAATGAGTCTTCCTTGTAGTCTCGGTTGTCTTCTTGCGTGTTCAGGCATAGATGACTTAACTCAGCTCGACCAGCCCTATCTATTACAATGTAATTTTCAACAAAAATGGGGTGCCAACTTCCTATTCTAAGTTTTGCATGGCATTCATCAAAATCTACAAAATAATTTCCCAACAAAATTCAATCAACAAAATAAAATAAATGTTGTGAATTTTGGGATGAACTATCCAATTCTTATTTGTAGATCAAGCATGTTGCAATAGATCATTGCTAAAAAGTCACTAACGGCTAACCTTTCTTCAAAAAAAAAAAAAGCCACTAACCTTCAATATACGATGTCATAGAACAAAAGACTTCAGGAAATAGCTTGGAAAGATAGTTATAGTGGATAATAGGTGAAAAGGTCTCTTGGGGGAGATCTTTTCGAAGTCCCAACCTGATCCTCAGCTAACCTGCAAAGACTACTTGAAATAATTCTGGCATTAGCACTCCGACGATCAAGTTAGTTTTAAAGGAAAAAAGAGTGTTTAGCAAAATGTGTCTAGAAATATAAATATAGTTGAATGTATATGGGAAGAAGATGATCTGAAAATCACACATACCTCCCCCTTTTATAGCCTCATCTCCTTTGTCCTGGTTGTCCACGTGGCGGCCCCTAATTGGTTGTCCGCATTGGTGAAAGTCTCAGTCATGTAGACCAAAGGAACTAGTCACTTCTGTCAGTTTGATTATAGCCAGGGTGGCTTCTGTCGCGTCAATATCCTAGGATGTCAAATACCGTCAGGTATTCCTTGAAATGCATTTAATGTCGTCAGGTCGGACCTGACAAGCATTAATTGTTGACAGGTCTACCTTAAGGTATAATTAATGCTACCTAGGTCAGTTCTGACCCTTATTTACTTTGTCAGGTCGTCCCTCCTTGATATTGTATCCATAAGTAACTATTGTCAGGTCAGGCGTATCAAAGAGTAACTATTGTCAGGTTAGGCGTATCAACGAGTAATTATCCGTCAGGTCGGGCGTATCAACAAGTAACTATCCGTCAGGTCGGGCGTATCAACGAGTAACTATCCATCAGGTCGGGCATATCAAAGAGTTACTATTTCCAGGTCGACCCTCCTTGACATCCAGTTCTGGTTTCTCCTCTTGCGACTTATTTAAGCATTAGTCAGGTCGGTCTTCTTACTCCATCGTCGCTCATCAAGCTTTGTCTTTTTTATAGAACCGAAATGGTTTTATCCTTAATAATTTCTAAGTCTTCCTAGCACACTCACCAGGGCAGGTCTCTTTAACTGTTTAGTTTAATTCTTATTTCCATGTCTGGTTGACATGGCCTTAATTGAATACTACCACGTTGGACCAGGTCTCCTTATACTAGGTCCCAGAGCCAGGTCTTACCTTATATAATGTCTCGACCGTGCGGAATTACTCCCCCCATTTCCCTAGTGAAGGGCTGGACTAGGTGGGTTTATAGTTCCAGATCTGCCTTGCCTATACCGAATCAACTACTACCTCTACTCTCCTAGCCCAGGTGGAAGACCTGGTCTAGGTGAGTAAGACTACCCGATCTACCTTACCCATATTGAATCAACTACTCCCTCTACTCTTCTTGTCCAGGTGGAAGACCTGGGCTAGGTGAGTAAGACTACCCGATCTACCTTACCCATACCGAATCAACTACTCCCTCACCCACTTTCCTCCTCTTATTAAAATGGCTTCTTCAAGCAACAATCCAGTTCGTCCCAATATTTACAGTACATTGTCAGAGGAATCGTTAAATAACATCCGCATTAATGCGGGCATTCCTTCTTCCTATGAATTACGCCTTCCTGGGCCCACCGATGTACCTTACAGCCCTCTCTCTGGGTTTGCTTGCTTCTTCGTGGAGCAGCTCGAGGCAGGGCTCCGCTTTCCTATTCCTGACCTTATATGTCGAATCTCAAGGAGCTTCGGCATCCCTTTAACCCAATTGGTCCCTAACTCTATTAGATTACTAGTCAGCTTTTCTATGATACTTCAACATGCCCAGGAAGTGCCCACCCCTCAGCTCTGGCGTACCTTTTATCAGGCCAAAACCTCCAGTACTCTTGGGTTTTTTTATTTTACTAGTAGGGGTCTGGCCAAATTCATTGATGGTACCCCCTCTTCCAACAAGTACTGGAAAAAGAGGTTTTTTTATATCTCTTCTCCCGAGCCGTGGCCCTTTGCCACTCGCTGGATAGGTGACCTTCCCCACCAAGGTAGGGGTGTTAAACCCACTCCGGCCGTCTTGGATTTAGCTCGGCGCCTAAACGATAACCCCTACCATGCCCAGCTCTTGGTCGAGTCATGGCCTTTGCTATACCACTTTCATTTGAAAAGGCGGTAGATCTGCCCGGAGGCCTAGGTATACTTATTTGATTTCTGTTATTTTTCTTCGCTCTTAAGTGTTTCTAATCCATTCTCTCCCTTTTCAGAGCAATCGATGCAAGAGAGGCTAGCTCGGGCTGCCGACGGGAGGAAGTCTTCAGGCCTGCCCATTCATCTAGAAGGGGAGAGGCATGTACCTTTGAAAAGCACTCCCCGGGAGCAAGTCACCCCTGCTCCCCATACCTTGGCTGCTCCAACACACAACCCCCGGGAGCGAGCATCTCGTAGCCCTTCCCCCCTGCAACAGACCTGACCCATCCCAAGAAAAGGACCCACGCAGCCTCCAGCTCAGTAGCCAACTTTCTAAGACCTCGACTGAATTTGGCAGATCTTCCTAGAGGAGAGGAGGACTCCCCTCTAAACATCATGGTCCCAGAGCTGAATGCGACCTGGGTGGAAAACCTGGTTACTCCTGTTCACCAGTGTGCCTTGGGGGATGCGGACATTCAAGTTCGCATCCGTGACATAGCCCACCACGCATCTCGGGTAATAGCTTGAAGCCCCTTATTACTATTATTTTTCCGAATGTTCAATTATTTTACTTACACATTTTTGGTCCTTCAGATGATCCTTACTATAGGCTCGATAGTTCGTGACGCCCGCGTACTCCTGACCAATGCTACGGAACTGAGACGGGCTAATGAGATCTTGCAGCATCGATATCAACAAGTGCAATCTAGATCTACCACTCTAGACACAGAGCTGCAGAAGGCCTCCACGGAGATCCAGGACTTGAAGGCTCAACTTACTGCTTCTGGGGCCAAAGTCAAGGCTCTTGAGGAGGAGTTGACGAAGGCTCGAGGGGATCTTATTCGAGCCAGAGAGGAGGGTAGATCTGCGAGGTATGAGGCTGGTCAGGCGGAATGGTTACAAGAAAAGGAGAAATACCTGGACTCCGATGAGTACCTAGACCAGGTGGCCGATGCCGCTCTTCCCTACGTGGAACAAGGCATGATCATTATGGCGAAAAGGGCTCAAGCCAAGGGGTTCACTCTCGAAGTCCCGGACTTGAAGAAGGCGATCAAGGAGTTGCCCGCAGCCTCTGAGCCAGCAGCCGATCCCTTAGGAGGAGCTTCATCCAGCTCGGCTTCAGCTCTTTCGCAGCCTTCTCCTCTGCAAATTCAACCGTTGACCACTCACCCCCCTCTCCAAACTGTGAGCAACGACAGTGAAGGGACCCCAGACCCTGCTAATACTGCCGATGGGCAGGACGTAGTGTAGTAGATTTTTTAGGACCTTTGTAATTACGTTTTGGTTATGAATCCATGTATTTTAGTCTCTGTTAACTACTTATTTCTGGCTTGATTTATTGTACTTCCCTGTTCATCTCAACGCTTTATATATATATATATATATATATATATATATATATATATATATCCGTGTACTTCCCTATTTAGCTCAATGCTTTATATATATATCCTCTCGCGACCCTTAGAAAATTGTTTCCAAGGGACCTGGGGTGGTAGGAGCTCAGCTCGACCCCCAGGGTTTTTCTCGTGATCCTTGGAAATAATTTTCATAATCTTTCCAAGGAACCTGGGGTGGGAGGAGCTCGGCTCGACCCCCAGGGTTTTTCTCGTGATCCTTGGAAATAATTTTCAAAATCTTTCCAAGGGACCTGGGGTGGTAGGAACTCGGCTCGACCCCCCTGGGTTTTTCTCGTGATCCTTGGAAATAATTTTCAAAATCTTTCCGAGGGACCTGGGGTGGTAGGAGCTCGGCTCGACCCCCCAGGTTTTTTCTCGTGATCCTTGGAAATAATTTTCAAAATCTTTCCAAGCGACCTGGGGTGGTAGGAGCTCGGTTCGACCCCCCAGGGTTTTTCTCGTGATCATTGGAAATAATTTTCAAAACCTTTTCAAGGGACCTGGGGTGGTAGGAGCTCAGCTCGACCCCCATGGGTTTTTCTCGTCACCCTTGGAAATAATTTTCAAAACCTTTCCAAGGGACCTGGGGTGGCAGGAGCTCTGCTTGACCCCCCATTTTATGACCCTGACTTATATGAATTTATTTTCTGTTAACGTATATTGCAATTAATTAAATACAATCATTAAACATGTAATAAAAACAAATAATATAAACATCTCTATCTTAATAGTCGTTTAATCGTTGTCTCGCTGATATTCAATGTAGAAAGATAAACGATAAAAGTCCTAGATTCCTAGTCCGCGATTATTAAGATAGACTAACCCCTAAATCAATCCCTAGACTGACCCCTAAATTAATCCCTAAACTAACCCCTAAATTAAACCCCTAAAACTAACCCCTAAAATTAACATGGTTTAACAAAAAAAACGTCATTAACAAAAGCAAATCAAAAGTTAAACACGTTTTCAAAAAAAAGAAAGTTAAAAAAACAAAACAAGGAAAAAAGAAGAAGCCGACCAACACAATCTAGAAGGCTAAGAACAAACAAATGACATTTTTGGACCCTAGAACCCGCCCACCAACACGGTCTCGCTACCGCCGCCAACATCTTTCTCACCGGCTCACCATCGCCGACCTGGCCGCCGCGTTCGCTCGACGCTTTGCTTTCGGCATTGCTTTGTCTTGAATCGTGAGTGATAAAGGACAAATTAATTGCATATTAAACTTCAGATTCTATTTTTCAGTCCTTTAATCTCAAGTTTTGAACCAATGACACTAGATATTTATTTGGATGATCATTTTTATGATTTTATGGATTTTCTTTCTATAAACTTGTGATTTTCTGGATTTGATTTTCATTTCACGAGCATATGGTATTAGAATAGGGCTTGCTTAAGAAACAACGGTTTTAGGTGGAAATTTTTATGATGAATTTCCCATTTTGAAAGGTTTGTTGCTCCACTTGTCCATTTTGTATGATGGGCTTTTGCCAATAAAGGGTTAGCAAATTGGATCAATTTTTCCATTTAAGTATTGAAGTTGGAATTAATGTTCAAAGTATTATTTTTTAACCCCATTAAAAGTGACTGGATAAATGGGTAGCTGCAGGTTTTTGGAAAAATTAATAATTTAGGACAGACTAAATGGGCATAAATCTTCTTATCATAAAAAGGGATACGAGTTTTGCGTGTTAAAGGCATTTAACTTCTGATTAGATTTCCTATGGCCTGCTATCAATATAATAAATTGTTGGAGTTTCAGTTGATTTCTAAAATCAGTTTGCTAATGGTCATCTAGCTTTGATATTTTGTACTAGTAATTCAATTTCTTACCAGCTTTTTCATAATGTATAGGGGACTGAACATGTCAACTCCAAATACCTTATCTGTTCGCCATGGTATTAAGAGAAAAGCAAAAGTAAGTGAATTAAATTTGTTTTAGTTGTGTGTTTTATTCTCTCATATATTGTGTTTTTGTCTAATATTTTGATCTTATTTGTTTTCATGTTAAAGGAACAACCGGACTTGAAAGAAATCCATTTGACTTAAAATCTTCTCCTTTCAGAGGCCATCTCTGCAAACAGGTGAGAATTTGATTCATTGAGGTATCAACAGATGTCAAAGTCAATTTGCTGCTAAAGATGCTGATTTTATTTTGCATGAAGTGTTTGATTTACTTGCTATTTTCAACTTCACTGATACCCCTTGATTGCAGGGGAAACTAAGGGTTGTGGAAGTCCTTGCTTTTTGCCTGTCATTATACAATGCCATGAGTATGATTTATTTTTTTGTTTTTAATGTGGTGACAAATATATGCTATCAGAAGCTATTTGTTTATGTCCACAAAGACAACTGATATTTGTGATATATTTTCTTTAGAATAACTTGTCTATTTGTTTGCTGGCATGATTTTTCCTTTCAATAAAGAGTACTTTTTTCATTTGTGCTTCTTTTGTAGATTGAGGTATTACTTGGAAAATCAGCAGATTTCGACGAATTAATGGCAGCTGAAGAAGACCAAAAGGAAATTGAGGGAGGCGACGAACAGAATTGATCTCAGTTATATGTGAAACTTGTTTGATGACCTGTCATCATATCTAAACAAATCTTTTTGTGCAGTAAATTATACCTTTCCGGATGGGGTGATTTAGTATCTATTCTGAGAGACAATGTTATAATCATTAACTTCTTAGAGAATATGTCCATTTGGAATGTGCTTCCTGCTATGGTTAAATCTCTTGAGTTAAACAGATTTGTACATGAAATGATGGTATTTTGAGTTTTATATACCTTCTTGAAATCATTAACTTAAGATTTCCTTTGAGTCTTTGAACATGAAATCTCGACATTATATTGTTACTTCAGGTTTAATTATTTGCTTGAGTAGATTGGCCTGTTGTAAGCAATTTGATGACTCATCCAGCTTTAATTGTTGCAGACCAAAATCCCTCACTTTTTATATTATTACTTTAGGTTTTTAACAAACTCGAACTCGAACTCGAACTTAAACTCGAGCTTGAATTCAAACTCGAACTTGAGCTCAATATTTAATGAACTCGGGCTTTCTTTAACGAGCTCGGATTCGAGCCTTTTACGAGCCGAGCTCGTGATAAGATCGTTAATACTTAAATGAGCCTTTTACGAACCGAACTCAAGCTAAGCTCATGGAACACTTTAAACGAGCTTTTTACTAGCCGAACTCGAACTATTCGCGAACTAAATATTTTTCAAATGAGCTGAGCTCGAACTCAAACATAAAAGATTGTATCGAACTTGAGCCGAGCTCGAACCTATCCAAAATATAAACGAGCCGAACTCGAACCTGGTCATGTTCGGCTCAGTTCGGCTCGTTTGCAGCCCTACCTCCACCCACTTACTGAAGTAATCCACGGCTACTATCAAGAACTTTCACTGACCTATTGCAATCGGGAAAGGCCCCACTTTGCGAAAGGACATGGTGAACTCATTACCCCCAGTAGCTCGGTTGGCTGGTGTATCAGGGAGCTATGCTTTTGACATTTTTCACACCTTTTCACTAGCTCTTCTGCATTCTTCTTCCATTTTGGCCAAAAATATCCAGCCCTGACCATTTTCTTGGCCAAAGCCCGACCTCCCACATGGGCACCACACGCTACTTCATGTATTTCTTTCAGCACATATGCTCCCTGGCCTTCTGATAAACATCTTAAATAAGGTAAAGAAAACGCCTTTTTGTACAACAGTCCTCCAATCAGTCGAAATCGTACATCTCTTGCTTTTACTCGCTCGGGCTTCCTCTTACTTTCTGGCAACTCGCTTGTACTGAGATATCGATAGATGTCTGCCCTCCAGTCATCCCCTTCCTCTATTTCCATGATCTCAGCTCCGATGCTAGGTGAGATGTCTGTCAAAACGGTTATTTTTCTTGAGTCACCCTCCTCGGCCGAACTACCTAGTTTAGACAAGTGGTCTACTTTCCCATTTTCTTCTCTAGGAATCTGCTTCAGTTCAAATTTATCAAATGTTTTTACCAGCCCTACCACCACTTGCACGTATCTTCTCATTCTATCTTCCTTAAGCTCATAATAGCCCTTAACCTGGTTGGTCACTAACATTGAATCTGAATATGTGATTATTTACTTCATTCCCAGTTCTGCGGCCATTTTCAACCCCCTTACCAGGGCCTAGTACTCTGCTTCGTTATTAGACGCTTTGAAACCAAACCTGATGGCGAATTCTAGGTCTTCCCCTGATGGGCTGGTTAATACAATTCTCGCCCCACTTCCGCTGATCGAGGCGGATCCATCTACTCGCAATATCCAGGCCTGCCCTTTCAGGTCTTGGTTGTCTGCCATCTCTTGTAAAAATTCTGCCAAGGCTTGAGCGTTAATTGCCACTCGAGGTCGGTACTCTAGGTCAAATTCCCCGACTTCTACCGCCCACTTAATCATACGTCCAGAGACCTCTGGTTTGTCCATTATGTGTCCTAGTGGCATGTTGGTGAGGACTATTACCTTATGCGACAAAAAATAAGGTCTTAATTTTCGTGCCACTGTCACCAATGCCAGCCCTCCTTTCTCAATATCAGAATATCGGGACTCGAACCCTTGTAATGTTTTACTGACATAATAGATGGGCATTTGCCTCCCTCCATCGACCCTCAGCAAGATCGAACTGATGGTCGATGCTCGCATAGAGAAATATAGATACAACTCTTCCCCTCGGACCGGCTTAGTGAGCCGGAGTAACTCTAACAAGCAAGTTTTTAACTCTTTGAAAGCTTGCTCGCATTCCTCAGTCCATTCAAATTTCTTATTTTTCCGTAAGACCTTAAAAAATGGGAGACTTCTCTCAGGCGATTTGGAAATGAAGCGACTTAATGCGGCCACCCGTCCCGTGAGTTGTTGTACCTTATTCAAACTGGTTGGTGATTTCATTTCGACCACCGCACGCACCTTTTTTGGATTCACCTCAATCCCCTTTTCTGTAACCATGAAACCCAAGAACTTTCCCAATTTGACGCCAAAGGAGCATTTAGCTGGGTTCAACTTCATTCCGAATCTCCTAAGTGCTAAAAACGTTTCTGTCAGGTCTGTCACATGGTCGCCTTCCTTCTTTCTTTTTACCAGCATATCATCCACATATACCTCCATGTTGCGTCCTAACTGGTTCTTAAATATCCTGTCCATCAATCTTTGGTAAGTGGCTCCTGCATTCTTTAGCCCAAATGGCATGACCACATAACAATACGTTCCTGAAGCAGTGATAAAGCTCACTTTCCGCTGATCTTCCTCTGCTAAATTAATCTAGTGGTAGCCCTAATATGCATCCATCATACTCAATAGCTCATATCCTACAGTTGAATCTACCAGCTGATCGATCCTAGGCAAAGGGTAATGGTCTTTTGGGCAAGATTTGTTCAAATCGCGAAAGTCTATGCACATCCGGAATTTGTCACCTTTCGGAACCAGGACTGCATTAGATACCCATTCTGGAAACTGGATTTCCCTCACATGCCCCGCTTTTAACAATTTTTCCACTTCTTCTTGAATGATCTTATCCTTTTTGTACCCGAATGGCCGTTTCTTCTGCTTGACAGGCCTTATGGTGGAATCCACATTTAGGTGATGGACAACCATACTTGGGTCAATTCCATGCAGGTCTTCCGACAACCAAGCAAACACATCCTTCTTTGCCCGCAAGAAATCCACCACCTTTTCAGTCAGTTCAGGCACTAATTTCGTTCCAACCCTAGTTGTCCTTTTAGGGTCCCCTAGAACCAGCTCTACGGACATCAGTTCCTCTTCAGGTCGGACATTTAGCATATCGGGATCCTCCTTCTTTTCCTTTTTTCCTATCTTTATTGGTTTGGTTTCTCTATCCAGCTCTACTACTTTCCTTTTAGATTTTTTCTGCTCTCCCTTTCTAACAGCTTCTACTTTTGAGCAACTTGCGAATCTCCCACTACCTCTCCTACCAAATCTCCTACTACAAATATT
Organism: Rehmannia glutinosa; assembly: GCA_016081115.2. NCBI lineage: Eukaryota > Viridiplantae > Streptophyta > Magnoliopsida > Lamiales > Orobanchaceae > Rehmannia > Rehmannia glutinosa. The sequence goes on along the minus strand of CM071936.1, from coordinate 81,948,517 downwards.
AGTTTCATGTGAAACATGGACACAATCGCTTGGAAGGAGTTTAATGCAGGTCTTCCAATAATAACATTATAAGTGGAATATGAATCGACAATAAGAAAGTTACCATCCGAGTTTTCTGGGCTGGCAGATCTCCCAATGTCATTGGTAAAGTGACTTGTCCCATGGGTTCAGCCACTCCTCCTCCAAATCCGAATAGTGCGGTCTCAACTGGCTTGACCTCCATTTCGAGCTCCATTTTCAAGTATGCATCGTAGAACAAGACGTTAACCGAGCTCCCCGTATCTACCATGGCTCTGGCCACTTCAAAGTTGGCTATCATCGCCGTGACTACCATAGCATCGTTGTGCGATATTTGAGTTCCCATGTCCCTTAGCCCGAAAGATATTTCTGGGACAGTTTCCTGCCCTCCAATGTTGAGCACGGCTTCCCCTGCTCTCCTAGCGCGCACCTTTCTGGCGCGGTTTGAATCTCCATCTGTGGGTCCCCCGACAATCATGTGTATCGTTCCTCTGGTAGGAGGGGCCGACTTTGCAGGGGCATTAGGACTATTCCCAACAGCTCTCCCCTGGTTCGGAGGGCTCCTATCCGAATCTACCCCCCCTGCCCTGCATCTGGCCTGATCCAATTATCCAACCACCCCTTCTTCACCATCCGCTCAATCTCATCTTTCAAATGCCTGCACTCCTCTGTCGTATGTCCATACTCGTGATAATCATAGAAAAAATTAGATCGGGGACGAGTAGGCACCGTGGAGTAATTTCCCGGCTATTTTAATTCCCAGTGCCCCACTGTGGCCATCAACACTTGTGCCCTTGGTGCTACCAAAGGGGTGTAACCTTTCAGACTTGCTGCTCTTGCAACCAGACTAGGCATGGCTTATGGCTCACGAAATCGCTTCTTCCCTTCTCTTGGTCCCTCTCCCCTATCCTTTCTCTTCTCCCGCCCTTCGTTCTTTTTGCCTTTCTGAGCCTCCTCCAGGTTGACATACTTTTCAGCTCTTGCCAATAGATCATGGAAATTTTTGGTCGGCCTTTTTGCTATAGACTTAAAGAAATCACTTTCTTGGAGCCTTTGTGACAAGGCACTGGAAAGTACCTCATCGGTTGCCGATGGGACATCCAGGGCTATCGCGTTGAATCGCTTCACATAACTCCTCAACGACTCATGCTCGCCTTATTTTGTACCAAAAAGTGTCAGGGCGGTCTTCTGGTGTTTTCTCGAGCTGGCGAACTGATGCAAAAAAGAAGAGCTGAATTCTTCGAATGATCCAATGGAGTCAACGGCGAGCTGACTAAACCATTGTTGGGTTGATTTAGCCAAAGTAGTCAGGAAAACGCTACACTTGACTCCATCCGTGTACCGGTATAACAAAGCCGAATTTTCGAATCGGCACAGATGTTCCCAAGGGTTCGTGGTTCCATCGTAATCGTAGTTCAGTGCCCTAAAGTTAACAGGCAAGTCATCTGCCATAACCTCCTCCTTGAACGGAATTCCTCTTTTGGCCACCACTTGCCTAGTCATTCTCCTCTTGATTTCCCTCACCTCTCTCTGGAGGCTTTCCAACTCTGATGCCTGCCCCAGCTCCTCTCTCTCGACCACCCTTTCCTCCACACGAGCCCCCGCCTCCCTTGATGCCCGAGCTTCTTTCCTGGCCCAAAGGGCATTGACGGCCTCCTGGACTATTAAGGATAACTGATCCCTCGTTACCTGGATGGTTTCCGCAGCGAATGTCGTATCTAAATTCACCACCGGCAATCCCGTTAGTGGGGGCGTAGGAAACACTCCCGATGAGGTGCCAGTTCCGTCTGTGCCTGTCGAAAGAGGAGTGGGAAGCACTCCCGGCGTTGTCAAACTGGCTCTCTCTAATCCCGCCGGAAGCACCTCCCCTACATCCACTAACCCCTCCGAATCCACCACTTCCTTTCCTCTTAATCCTGACATACTCACGCCTTACACTCAATGTTCCCACAGACGGCGCCACTTGAAAAGGTCTCTTGGGGGAGATCTTCTCGAAGTCCCAACCTGATCCTCAGCTAGCCTGCAAAGACTACCGGAAATAATTTCGGTGTTAGCACTCCGACGATCAAATTAGTTTTAAAGGAAAAAAGAGTGTTTAGCAAAATGTGTCTAGAAATATAAAAATAGTTGAATGTATATGGGAAGAAGATGATCTGAAAATCACACATACCTCCCCCTTTTATAGCCTCATCTCATTTGTCCTGGTTGTCCACGTGGCGGCCCCTAATTGGTTGTCCCCATTAGTGAAAGTCTCAGTCATGTAGACCAAAGGAACTAGTCATCACGCTCGGTTTGATTATAGCCAGGTGGTGGCTTTCACGCGTCAATATCCTAGGACATCAAATACCCGTCAGGTATTCCTTGAAATGCATTTAATGCCGTCAGGTCAGACCTGACAAGCATTAATTGTTGAAAGGTTTACCTTAAGGTATAATTAATGCTACCCAGGTTGGTTCTGACCCTTATTTACTTTGTCAGGTCGTCCCTCCTCGATATTGTATCCCTAAGTACCTATTGTCAGGTCAGGCGTATCAATGAGTAGCTATCCGTTAGGTTGGGCGTATCAACGAGTAACTATCCGTCAGGTTGGGCACATAAAAGAGTTACTATTGTCAGGTCAGGCGTATCAAAGAGTAACTATTGTCAGGTCCGGCGTATGAAAGAGTAACTATTGTCAGGTCAGGCGTATCAACGAGTCACTATCCGTCAGGGCAGGCGTATCAACAAGTAACTATCCGTCAGGTTGGGCGTATCAACGAGTAACTATCCGTCAGGTCGGGCGTATCAAAGAGTTACTATTGCCAGGTCGGCCCTCCTTGACATCCGGTTCTGGTTTCTCCTCTTGCGACTTATTTAAGCATTAGTCAGGTCGGTCTTCTTACTCTATCGTCGCTCATCAAGCTTGGTCCTTTTTATAGAACCGAAATGGTTTTATCCTTAATAATTTCCAAGTCTTCCAAGCACACTCACCAGGGCAGGTCTCTTTAACAGTTTAGTTGAATTCTTATTTCCATGTCTGGTTGACATGGCCTTAACTGAATACTACCACGTGGGACCAGATCTCCTTATACTAGGTCCCAGAGCCAGGTCTTACCTTATATAATGTCTCGACCGTTCGGAATTACTCCCCCCATTTCCCTAGTGAAGGGTTGGACTATGTGAGTTTATAGTTCCAGATCCGCCTTGCCTATACCGAATCAACTATTCCCTCTTCTCTCCTAGCCAGGTGGAAGACCTGGGCTAGGTGAGTAAGACTACCCGATCTACCTTACCCATACCGAATCAATAGGTACTATATGGCTAAATTGCAAAATAAGCCCTGTAACTATTGGGTGGTGGCAAAATAGGACAACATCTTATTCAATTTGTAATTTAGGACAATAATTTTTTAAAAATTGGCAGATTGAAGACTAAATAGGTCGCCGATTTCAAAAATTCCCAAGAATCAATTCTCAATTTGGGGATTTCATTATTTTCGGTCCTAATTGCTAACTAAACATATGACCTAGCAAATTCACGATGACTTTGATGAAAAAATGAAGCATAAATAAAACTACACATCCCCTCAACAAAATCGAGCCTAAAATAAGTTGGAGAAAACCTAGAAAATTGAATCTCTACTTGTTTTTTCATCAAAGTTATCGTGAATTTGCTAGGTCATATGTTCAGTTAGCAATTAGGACCGAAAAAATGAAATCCGCAAATTGATAATCGATTCGGGAGAAATTTAAAATCGGCGGCCAATTTAGTCCTCAATCTACCATTTTTTAAAAATTATTGTCCTAAATTGCAAGTTGAAAAAGTTATTGTCCTATTTTACTACCACCCAATAATTACAGGGCATATTTTGTAATATAGCCGGTACTATATAACCATAAGTTTAAACTCGGACATATTTAAACCAAAAGAAAATTGGATTCGAAACTCACTGCACCCCTGTGTGTCCAACAACTTTTTTTTTTCTTTTAAATCGGGTCCAATAAATTCTAATTCCTAAATAATAAAGAAAATTATATTAGTTATAAAGACGAGATGGATTTAATAATACATGTTATGTGCTCTAAACTCACCATATTGTATTCATTGTTTTTATTGGCATCACATTTCTTGATTCATATTCTATTTTCTGTGTTTCACTTCTTATTCTATTATTGTGGATAATTGACAAGCGTAATAAAATTTACATGCTATTCATATTTTTGATGCATGACAAAAATTCCTGTCAAACGGTCAAAGGGTCAAAATCCATTAAACAAATCCCAAAACGGACGGTCATATTGTGGCCGTCTCCATTTCAAATTATATGTGACAGATGTTAACATATGATTGGTGCATCTTGACTACTTTCTCCAGTTATTTCCTCTCTTCAAAGTGGCAAGTCTCTGGAATTCTCTTGTAAATTTCCTGAAACCTCTAAACTCTTCACCGCCATGACTCGAAATCAGAAACCCGTCATCTCCTTCCCTATAAATTCTTCATTCTCCCTCTGTGTAGCAGCAGCAGATAAAACATTCAAACAGCATTTAACAGAATTCTCATACAAAATCCACATTAAATCAAACTCAGACTCCCCCAATTTCTCAATTAGAAAGAAAAAAAATGTCGCTGATCCCAAGTATTTTCGGTCGACGAAGCAGCGATTTTGATCTATGGGATCCTTTTCGTGAGTGGCCTGTCTCCTCCTCCAACGAGACGTCTCAATTCGCCGCGACACGGATAGACTGGAAGGAGACGCCAGAGGCCCACGTGTTCAAGGCGGATGTTCCAGGGCTGAAGAAGGATGAGGTGAAAGTGGAGGTGGAGGAAGGAAATGTCCTCCAGATTAGCGGCGAACGCAGCCGCGAAAAGGAGGAGAAGAACGACACCTGGCACCGCATGGAGAGGAGCTCCGGCAAGTTCCTCCGCCGCTTCCGCCTGCCGGAGAATGCCAAACTGGATCAGATCAAAGCCAGTATGGAGAATGGGGTGCTGACTGTCACTGTGCCAAAGGAGGAAGTGAAGAAGCCTGAGGTCAAGGCTATTGAGATTTCTGGCTGAGAATGTTGTACTTTGAGTTTTTGCTTGTATAAATATGGTGTATGATATGCATGTTTGTGATGACACGTGGTTATAAAATCTGGATTTGTACTATGATATGTAATGAGAATAATTGAGTGGAATAAATTTGATGTTATTGTATATATTTGTGTGTGTATTGTAATTGCATTTGCTATCAATACTTGATTAGTTAATATACATCAGTTGAGCTGTCAATAGCAGTCCTGTTCCATCTTAGGGTAGAGTGGGGATGCTATTTTGTCCGGTTAGATGTTAGCACCGTATGGGGCTACAATTTAGTAAGCTTGAAAAGTGCCAGGTCTGCTTGGCCCTGCCTATTAGGCTTGAAATGTCAGGCCGCTTCGAAGCAAATATAGTTTATCTTTTTTCACGAGCTGGGATGGCTCCCAAAATAGCGTCTCGGGGAAATTTCGACTCGGTCCAATTTTCCACTTGGCCTAGTAGGTTGGCATGGGATCGCCTGGCCCGGACAGTCTCTTTAAATTTAAAAATTTGTTTTATTTTGCAGAAAGGCTCTCCAAAATGCTCTAATAACACAATAAAATTATAGACATGTAAGCGAAGTTTACTCCATGATTATAATGTTAATAAACTTCTTGTATTGGATTTGCTCAGGAGTTGCGATATGCAGCGCGAGCAGCTTGGAGTGGGCATGGGTTCAGAAAAGCCACCTTGTATGCGGTATTAAGCCCAAAGGATACCCAACCAGGTTGGATTACAAGATATCAAAGCAGTAAATATTTTGAATTGGGCTTGTTCAAACTCAAACATGGATAATGCTGGATTCTTAAATAATTATCTTGTAGAGTGTTTGTCTAAATATAATTTATAAAAAAAAAAATAGGTATATGCAGAATACGAAGTAGAAAAGAATTCGTTGGATTTTTTGTCCATTTTCTCTAATCAACAATGTATTTTAGCATGTTTTTCAAAAATATATATTTAGCTATTTTCAGTTCAAATGTTCACTCTACATTTTTTATTTTATTTATGGGGATCAGTACGTAATTTGATATCGAGTTATATGATTCGGTACCGAGTTATGTATTACATCAATTTTTAAAAAACTAGCCAAGTACTTACCAGAAAATACATGAAGGGTACAACTGTCAATTTTTAGTCAAAATGGCTAAAAAAATAACACATTTTTCCTTTTTAGGATATAAGTTCCTTGAACAATATGTTTAGTAGTTCTCATGAAAGGTATTATTTTTTTTAAATCAGAATTATTAATAAACTCCTAAAACTTATTAGTAGTCTACTTGAAAATTATTTGGATTTTTGATTAAATTATTTTGGTAATTTTCCTGAAAAGCATTAGTTTTTCTCATAAAAGAAAATAGTAATTCTCCATAAAAGTATTGATGTGATTGGATGTCAAAATGTTTTACAATATTTTCCCTCAAAAAATATTTTTGACACAAAATATGACTGGTTGTAAAAAATTTCAAAAAATATACTATCCATTCATTTTTATTTTTCCAATAATCAATCACATTAATTTATTATTTTACTAAAAAAATATCACTAGCAACTATCATCATTACACTATTACATTAGAAAATAATATTCATAATCTCTTAATTTTCAAATCATCAATTACATTCAATCATTGTATTACTAAAAATATCATCACATCAAATATCACTACCATCACATTTTTATCTTACATTCAATCACAATCTCAAAAAATTTCATGACTTTTTTTTTTAACAAAGAAAAAGAAAAATTTCACGACTTTTCAAAAATAATTTTTCACCACTATTTTCCATTTAAAAATGATGATGGACGGAATGAAAGCTCATCTAATCGGTCATTAGTTCTCCATCCTCCCCCAAAAGTATTACTAGCTCTCCTAAAATTATATTTAGTAGTCCCTCTAAAAAATATTAATTTTCTCCAAAAAAGTATAAGTAGTCCCCTAAATGCTTTAGAATTGATTCAGTGGAATTAGTAAACACTTGTGGTGGTATGAATGAATGCACTTTTCATAGAATAATGGTTAAAACAATTTATTCTTCTTCATCATCATTGGTCCCTTATTCTGTAAACTTTATCTCGCGATGTCATTATCATCATTGGTCCCTTATTCTGTAAACTTTATCTCGCGATGTCATTATATTTATAAGTACCAATGAATCTCAAAAACTTGGAGCAATGACCCACACAACAAACAATAATGAATAGCCTCTCTGGAACAAGTGATAATTGTGAAATATGCATGCATTTAGAGGTATATTTGGGCATAAAATTGATATATTTGCATGAATATTAAGTGTATTTAGGTTAGTTTCTCTTGTTGGGCGTGAGACTGCATATTCTTGTGTATTTTTACAGAAAATAGAGTTGTATTTGAAAGGATATCAGTGGAATGACCCGGACCGGATTACTGAAGCCAAGGGACGATAAAAAACGCGAAGAAAATGAGGAAGGACAACTCACACGACCAGCCCGTGTGAATTTCACACGGCCGTGTGAGAGGCCCCGAAATTGGTGTACATGGAACATATCACACGACCTGTCCATGTAATTTCACACGGTCGTGTGAATGGATTTGTGCGATTACAAAGACTGAGAACATGTCACACGGGCCGTATGAACTGCACGGTCATGCGATTTGTTGTCCTCTGATTTTTGTTTCTAATTTTGAGAACTCTACAAGGGATCCCAAAAGACAACTATAAAGGGAGACTTAACCATAAAGTCACATATAACACACTTGAGAGAAAATAGAACATCATAGAGAGAAAGAAAATGGCTACAACGAAGAACATAGGACTTCCACCTACCAAAATTGGTGTACATGGAACATATCACACGACCTGTCCATGTAATTTCACACGGTCGTGTGAATGGATTTGTGCGATTACAAAGACTGAGAACATGTCACACGGGCCGTATGAACTGCACGGTCATGCGATTTGTCCTGCCTACAGATTTGTTTCCTAATTTCGCGAGAACTCTACAAGGGATCCCAAAAGACAACTATAAAGGGGAGACTTAACCATAAAGTCTCATATAACACACTTGAGAGAAAATAGAACATCATAGAGAGAAAGAAAATGGCTACAACGAAGAACATAGGACTTCCACCTACCATGGATCCATAGTCTAGCGCTTTTATTTTATTCTTAATTCCATGTTTAACTCTTTGTTTTCAAGTTTGTCTATGAATTTTCAAACAATTATGTTAGGATAAATCTTTCGATTCTAGGACGTGATCAAAACTGTGGATTAATGTTAATTCTAGTTTGATTGTTTCATATTAATAAGTTTCTTGTTATCTATTTATGAATTCGTTGGCTTATTTCGTGTAGTTTATCTGGCCAATAATTTGCATGCTTAATTTGTTAGTTCATAATTCGAGAGATGAGATCTAACATTATATAACGAATTCATAACATAAACAGGTGTAGAGTCGGAGACTTATGCCCTTTGTGGGGGTTTACTTTAATTTTGTATACTTTTGGGAGTTGATATTTATTGTTGACTAGGGATACGAGCAATTCAATATTGATCTACCGTTTGTTTGCTTCGGGAGAGAGAATAAACTACATTAGGAATTAAACTCATAGATACACGAAAATTAGTTTTTTGTGAAATACTAATCAGAATTAATATTGATGAAGCATGTTAAAGTCATAGTCCTAGGATTACTTTTGTGATTGTTGAATCTTGTGAAGTTTGGTGATTTATAATAATTAGACATTTTTAGTTTAATAATTTTAGGGTTAATTAGATACAATTCTTGTTTTACGATAGCTTCGATAATATTGGAGCCAAAACTTGACATATCCTTGTCCGAAAACTTGAGCTTATAGAGATGCAAACATTGTATTTGGTTTAATTTTGAAAAGACGATTGGTTAGAGGGATGAAAGGTGAATAGGTAAATGAAGGAAGCTTGAAAAATGTAAATGAAAAACATTGAGCATATGAAAGGAAAAAAAAAAGAGAAAAACCGAGCTTAAGGCAAAAGAAAGGAGACAATGGCCAAAGAATGTAAAATAAGAAAAAAAAAGGGTGAAATAAGAAGTATGAAGTGAAATTGAAAGAATAAGTGAATGCTTCTTAGATAAAGTGGATTGGTGATTTGAAGTGTTAGTACTCATAGTTCTATTTGTCCATATTTTTCCTACCTTAACTAAAGAGCCTACATTACAACCAAATGTGAAAGTCTTTTTTTATTCTTAAATTGTGCACACTTGATTGGTATATATGTGAGATGATTTGCAAGCTTATGGTAGTTCTACAACATTGAATAGATTTGAGAATATACACAACTCTATTTACTTTGAGAAAGTGAGTGATATACTTATTTGGGGAGTCACGATGTCAAATACACGAATGAGTATTGATTAGGCCTAATTTGCAATTGAGAACTTTTTTAGAATAAATTACATGTTAGCTAAAGAATGGATTTTCATGAGATTTTGTATTTGTGGTGTTCTTGTGTTATGTAATCTACCTCATTGCATGTGATTATTTTTCTTATTTTGCTCGAGGACGAGCAATGGTTTAAGTTTGGGAGGATTTGAGAAATGTGAAATATGCATGCATTTAGAGGAATATTTGGGCATATAATTGATATATTTGCATGGATATTAAGGGTGTTTAGGTATGTTTCTCCTATTGAGCGTGATACTACGTATTCTTGTGTATTTTGGTAGGAAACGAGGTTGTATTTAAAAGAATATCAATGGAACGACCCCTACCGAAATGTCGAAAGCCAATTGGACGATCAAAGACGCGAAGAAAATAAGGAAGGACAACTCACACGACCAACCCGTGTGAATTTCACATGGCCGTGTGAGAGGCCCCAGAATTGGTTTACGGAGAAGTGAGAACATATCACACGACCTGTCCGTGTAATTTCACACGGTCGTGTGAATGGATTTGTACAATTACAGAGACTAAGAACATGTCAACGATTTGTCCTGCTTGCAAATTTTGTTTCCTAATTTCGCGAGGACTCTACAAGGAATCCCAAAAGGCAACTATAAAAGGGAGACTTAACCTTAAAGTCAGACATAATATACTTGGGAGAAAATATAACATCATAGAGAGAAAAAAAAAGATACAATGAAGAACAACCCAAGACTTCTACCAACCACAAAGGCACGAAGGTTCGAGATTGTGAAGATGTATCCATCTACTCAAGAGGGTTTCATCATCATAGTATATGGCTTTTGTTCTGTTCTTAATTCCATGTTTAACTCTTTGTTTTCAAGTTTGTCTGTGAATTTGCAATGAATTATGTTAGGCTTAAATCTTTCAATTCTATGACGTGATCAAGACCGTGGATTCATGTTAATTTTAGTTTGATTGTTTCATATTAATTGGTTTTTTTAGCCTATTTATGAATCCGTGGGCTTATTTATTGTAGATTATCTAGCCAATAATTTGAATGCTTAATTTGTTAGTTCATAATTCGGGAGATGATATCTAACATTAGATAACGAATTCATAACATAAACGGGTGCAGAGTTGGGAGACATATAATGTTTGTGGGGATTTACTTTAATTCTCATGCTTTTGGGAGTTGATATTAAATTTTGAGTAGAGATACTAGCAATTCAATATTGATCTACGATTTGTTTGCTTCGGGAGAGGGAATAAACTACCTTAGGAATTAAACCCATAGATACACGGAAACTGGTTTTTGTGAAATACTAATTAGAATTAATATTAATGAAGCATGTTAAGATCATAACCCTAAGATTGCTTTTATGAATGTTTGAATCTTGTGAATTTTGGTGATTTATAATAATTAGACATTTTTAGTTTAATAATTTTAGGGTTAATTAGATATAATTCTTGTTTAACGATAGCTTTGATAAAATTGGAGTGCTATAGTTACTATATTGTATGTGCTTGAAATTAATCCCTGCGAAATATGACCTTGCTTGCCATTATTTATTAACTACACCGTACACTTGCGGTCTAGCTTATAAATTTTAGCGATCAACAAGTTGAGGCAACTACCAATGCACCAATTGCAATTCTTAATAGTAAAAATTATAACTTTAGTTTTATATTGTAAGACGAAAGCATGTTTGCAGATCAATTCCAGCAGATTCCAGCGCGTGGTGGTGATGGGGCGGGTGGGGCAACATAAGGAGTGCTAATAGACGGGTGGTTTGGGATGTGAACAATAATAGATGGGTGGAAGTTGAAGGATTGTGTGTTGGTCTGGGTCAATTTTGGAATCTTTCTAAAGTATTAGATCTGTCAGACCGTCTGAAAGGTAGGGACATCCCTGAGGCGGTCAAGGTGGCGCTTCTGAAAAGGGCTCCCAACGGCCGGAACTTTTTAATTAAAGGTTTAAAACATCTGATATGTAGAATAAAGCCTACCAAGCTTACTAAAAGAGTTGTCCAACCTAACATATTGTTCTCATTTCTTGCACACTAGGGGTATCTCCAATGCCACATTTTTAAAAATCTCCAAAAACATACTTTTTTGTGGGGCCCATAATACCGCCTCATAAAAACCTCAAAACGAAAAAACCTCATCTTTCTCTACACAATCCAAAAATCTTTAAATAGCTTTTTTGTGGACCCTACATTCCTTACCATAAAATTACATATCTTTTATTATATTTACATTATATAATATGCATTATTACATTTATATAAAAATATATATCATTTATATCTTTATTTATGAATAAAAATATATTTTATACATATATTATATATTTTATATATATTAATATATATGGATTATTTGAATAAACTATTTGATATAGTCAAAAAGTAGGAAAAAATTATTTATACTTGTTGCAGTAGTACATCATTAAATATTAAATATTACAATCAATTCATAAAATTTATCCATTAATATAGACAATAATCGCCTCCATAGAGTCTCCTAATGTGCTCAACCAAGTCGGCTCGAAGTTGGTGATGTGTTTTACTATCGCGTAATACAGAACGTCTCCGAAGGTATTCTTGAAACTCTTGGGCGGAGCCCTGAAATATTTGTTCTGGAGGATCTCCTTCATCATCCACCCAATTCTTTGATGTTTGTCCTTCATCCTTGATAATCATTTTGTGTAAAATAATGCATCTATGCATGATTTCCTTTAAGTAGTTTTTGTACCATAATCTCCATGGACCTCTAACCATGGCCCAAGGAGATTGGAGTACCTCAAACGCTCATTCAACATCATTTATTGCAGATTCTTGTCTTTATTTGAAAATCTTAGGATCTTCCGGCGTGGAAAGCTCTTAACAAAGTTGCCCATTGTGGACAAATCCCATCAATTAGATAATACCCTTTTGTATATCGTGTGTCGTTTACTATAAAATTGACATATGGTGCATTTCCTTGCAGGATGCCATTGAATAAAGGTGGTTCATTGAGCATATTTATATCATTATGCGGTCTTGCTACTTCAATAAAGGAATGCCATATCCATAAGTATGCAGACGCGACCGCTTCAAGAACAATTGTTGGTACTCCATGATGGCCTCGAGTAAGTTGGCCTTTCCAAGCTATGGGATAGTTTCTCCATTCCCAGTGCATACAATCAAGGCTATCCAACATGCCACGAAACCCGTGCTTGCGGTCATGCATTTCAAGCAAATGTTGGATGTTAGTTTCATTGGGTCTTCATTGGTATTGTGGCCCAAATACTTCAATCACACATTGACAAAATTTTTCCAAGCATTCTAGAAAGTTGTTTAACCTATCCGTAGGTACTCATTATAACAATAGGCAGGGGATCCATACGCCAATTGACGGATAACTATTGTGCATTTTTGAGGGGTCGACAAACCTCGTATTCCCACGCATCGACTCTCCATTCAAAATATTCCAAGTGATTTTGCAAGACATTGACTATGTGAAGGAATAACCCTCTTTGCATTCGAAATCATCGTCGAAATACTTCATCGAGATATCTTGGTTGATCGGAGAATAATCATTGAAAAGACGATCATGTCCGGTTTTCACGATCTCGATTTAAATACCTTCTTCTATGTGTTATCTTTGGAAGAACTTGAACTCCTTGACGTCTACTTTCCTCGTGCTCAAGTAATCCCAACATCATTTGATCCAAGACATCATCTCGAATCCACCGAGAAAATCTCTCCACTTTGCTCAAATAGAATGGAAGGTCCGAGTGATTAGGATCACGGACATTCAAGAATACAATGTTTGTAGAATACAATGTTTATATAATAGAGAATTATATCTTCTATACATGTATATATAAACTAGTTTGTAAGACTACTTCATAAAAGCTAGTTTGTAACAACTAGTTTATAACGACTAGTTTCTTATTATTCAACACAAATTACATTAATACAAAACAAAGTGGAATAGATAAATAAAATACAGAAATAACAAACCGAATAGATCACCCCCACAAGATATCTATTAGAAGCCCCGTCTCTTTTTAATATCTTCACGGTAAAACATATGTAATCTAAGTTGGTCCTCTGTAATCCCTGTAGGTCCCAAGGGGTGTGGTGTAAGGTTTAGAAGGGGGGAAGGATTGAATAAACCTTACCAACTTTTCAGTTTTTAGTCCTTTTAAAAATTTCAACAGAGTTGACTCAAATCAACTAAGTCCTTGGGGGACAACTAGGTTGGTTTCCCTTGGGCTCCTGCGAGTTCTTTTTCAACATATTGATTGTTCCAATATGTTATCTTGTCCTGGTGTTCTTGTACATATATCGTTAAAATTTGATGATATCTCCTAAAAGGTATACATCTTGGACAATTGTCCAGATCCATTTTCTTGGAGAAATTCTCCTCACCAAATGTTAATTACATAATATAATAAATATAACTTAAAGTTCTTAATAAACTTAAGCTCTGATACCATTTTCGAGGATTGCAAGACCTTAGGACTAAGTGCAAAAAATGCAATAATATTTATAGTTTAGGTGGTAAAGTGCAAAAATTCTTAAAGTTTAGAGGGCAAACTGAAAATCAAACTTTAATGTCTATAAGGGTAATTCTGGAATTATAGGCAAAGTGAAAATTTTTATAAATTTCAGAGGGTAAAGTGTCGCTTTTAAAAGTTCGGATGGCAAAGTGAAATAACTGGTTTAGTTTGAGGGGTAATTATTTTTTATCCCTAATAAAAATATTGTGACACTAAGCCACGTAGTACACCATCTAGCAATGCTACAAAATTCGAATTATAAGCGAGGTAAAGATTGGGGCCTCACATCCTCCCTCCTTAAGAGAATTTGATCTCCAAATTCCTCTTAAAATATTAATGGATACCCTCTTCGCATATCCTCTTCCATTTCCCAGGTAGCATCTTCATCTCGATCGTGTGCTTGCCACACTACCTTGACCATTGGAATCTCTCTCCTTCTCAGTTGTCGCACTTGCCTATCAATGATTCGTATGGCTTCTTGGTGTATGACAAATTCTCCATTAATGGAGGGATTTCTAGGGTGATAATGTGCTTAGGGTTGGTTAGTATTTCCTTAATTTGGAGACATGGAACACGTCGTGCATTCCAGCAAAAGGAGGTGGGAGGTCCAATTGATAATCCAAATTCCCGATCCTTTTGAGTATCTTATATGATCCAATGTATCTCGGACTTACGTTTCCTCCCTTCTTTGGGTGGATTAATTCTTTCTGTGGTGAGAGCCTGAGGAATACTTCATCTCCAACCTCGAACTCCAAGTCCTTTCTCCTTCTATTTGCATAGTTCTAAAAGCTACGAGCCATTCGGATTCTTTCTTTTATCAACGACCTTATCTACGAGTCTCTTGTATCAGATCCACTCTTAAATAGTTCTTTGGTGTTTCTTTTCTCTTTTGGGGTCCACTGGTCATTGATCTAAAATGTAATAACAGGATCCGAATTTTCACCCATACAATACTTCATAAGGCGCCATTCCTATTATCGCCGGTAGCCGTTATTGTGTAGGTGAACTTTCCAATGGCAAATGAGAGTCTCAACTTCCCGAAAATCCAGCAGACAAGCTCTCAACATATCTTCGAGGTTTGAATCGTCCTCTCTGATTGTCCATCAAGATATACGGATGTGCGATTTACCAAAACTTAGCATTGTCCCCAATTCCTCATGCAAACACTTCCAAAATCTTGAGACAAATCTAGGATCTCCTGTCGAAAATAATGTCTATCGGTACTCCATGCAACCGAACAATCTCTCGGATATAAGTTCAATATGCTTAGTTTTCAGTTATTTGTCCATTTTCCCGATTTGGCAAGAAATGGGCTGATTTTGTGAGTCTGTCCACCACAAAATCCATAGTGATAAATTCCCATTTCCATTCGGGAACTTGTAACTATTTTAGTAACCTTGATGGTCGTTGGTGTTCAGCCTTGACTCGTTGGCAGGTCAAACATCTTGCCGCATACTTGACCACTTGATTCTTCATGTTCACCCACCAAAAGTGTTGCTTCAAGTCATTGTACATCATAATGTCGCCGGGATGTATTGTGTACTTTGAACGATGCGCTTATATTAAAATCTTATCTTTAACACCTAATCGTTTGGTACACATACTTGGTTCTTAAACCTCAAGATTCTGTCTTTGGCTACAGAGTATTTCGGGCATTGTCCTTTCTAAAATTTTTCCATAAGTTCTCAGAATTTCGGGTCTCCTTCCTGTGCTACTTTAATCTCATTTAGCAACTCAGGCCTTACCAAGATATTAGCGCAAAATATCTTAGTGTCCGTTCTCATCGGATTCCATGCGCTCAACTCTTCTAGGGAATTCCACTCCCTGATCATTAGTTTGGCTACTTAAGGCATCTGCCACTACATTTGCCTTCCCAGGGTGGTACTAGGTATCGAAGTGATAATCTTCAATGTGTTCCATCCACCTTCTCTGCCTCAAATTGAGATCCTCATGGGAGAACAAATACTTCAAACTCTTGTGGTCCGCCAAAATGATAAACATTACTCTGTATAGATAATGTCGCCACTTCTTCAATGCAAACACTATTCCTGCCAGCTCTAGGTCATGCATTGGGTAGTTTACCTCATATGGTTTGAGTTTCTGCGAGGCGTAAGCAATTACTCATCCTTCTTGCATGAGTACGGCTCCTAGTACTTCCTTTGAGGCATCATTATAGATGACAAACCCTTCACTTCCACTCAAAAGATCTCGGATGAGAGCATTGTTGAGTTGTTTCTTCAGTTCTTGAAAACTGGATTCACACTTGTCGGTCCACTCAAATTTGGCTTGCTTCTGAGTTAATCGCGAAAGTGGTCCACCAATCCTAAAATGCTTCGGATCTCTGTAATTGTTTCCGGTTGTCCCCATTCAACAACAGTCTGAACCTCTGGTGGATCCACTGCGATCCGATTTCTAGATACTATATGACCAAAGAACGTGACTTTCTCCAGCCAAAATTCACATTTGCTGAATGTGGCGTACAATTTGTGATGTTGTAGTGTCTCAAGTACATTTCTTAAATGATGCTCGTGATCCTCTCTCGACTTGGAATACACGAGTATGTCGTCAATGTAGATTACTAAAAACTGATTGAGGTAAGGTTGAAAGACTCTATGCATTAAATTCATGAAAGCTGGGGCGTTTGTCAATCCAAATGGCATCACTACAAACTAGTAGTGACCATACCTAGTTTGGAATATTGTCTTAAGTATGTCTTTGCCCTTAATGATCAACTGATAATACCCTTGTTCTAAATCAAATTTTGAGTACATCATGGCTCCTTGAAGTTGGTCAAATATCTAATCGTTCCTCGGGAGGGAATACTTATTTTTTATGGTCACGCTATTAAGACTGCGATAGTCTATGCACAGTCTCAGTGACCATCTTTCTTCTTGACAAACAGCACTGGCGGTCCCCAAAGGAGATGTGTTTGGTCGGATGAATCCCACATCCATTAATTTATGCAATTGAGCCTTCAGCTCTTGTAGTTCTCCTGGAGCCATTATGTACAGTGTTTTTGCTACTGGCGTGCTCTTGGTAATGTCTTGATGACAAATTTTATCTCCCTATCCGGGGGAAGTGTAGTGAGTTCTTGCGGAAATACATCTGGGTATTCCGACACTATAGGCACTTGGTGAATCTGGGTCTCATCCTTAGGTTTGTTAATTACAAACGTTAAATACCCTTGTGCCTCATTCGAGATCGCTTTTCTAGCCTTAATGGCAGAAATGATCGGGGCTAATGGAATTATGACCTACTCTATAGCTCTACTACGGGTTTTCCAGGTTTACATAACCTAACGGTTTTATTGTGATACCATTTGTGCAAAGTGTTCAGCTAACCAATCCATTGCCAAAATGATATCATACTCGAGGGATATAAAAGTAATATCAAGTTAGCAGTAAAATACACATGATCAATCTTTACCTCGCATGCATTATATACATTATCAGTTATCTAGATCGCGCCCAAAGGAGCCGATACCTCTAAGCAAATAGGCATCCATTCCATGCATGAATGCAATTTATGAGAAAAGTGCGGTGCGACAAAGGAGTGTGATGAGCCGAGATCAAATAATACATTAGCACTGTGATTAGAATCAAGAGCGTACCTTTCACCATATTGGTTGCATTCGGGCCCTCTTACCCTGCCCTTAGCTCGGTTGTTTTTCCTTTTTTTTTTTCCGTGTGTGGTCTTTGGGTTGTTTCCCGGAGTGGTACGCATTGGACATTCCCAAATTTGGGGTTGAGCACTACCACATCTGAGACACTTTCCTTGCTTACACCAAAAGTGATCTGGCAAGTGTCCCGTCTTGTTGCAATGAGGGCATGCTTGGCCTTGCATGAGCTATTTTTCTTTGTTAGCCTATCCGGTCCGCCTTTCTAAAATTTCACGAGGTGGTCCGGGATGTCCTTCCTAGGCTACTTGCCTTTTTGAGCCTAATGCCCTATTCTTTAAGGTCAGTCCGATCCTACTTAGTCCCATTTCGATCAGGAGGTCGCCCTAATAGCTATGCGTAGTATGTATCCAACTTCATGGTTAGTAATCATTTGTCTTCGAGTGAACTTGGATAGCTTATCCGCCTTGGTGCTTATGGAGCCTATGACATACTTTGACAAGCTATGAAACTTGGACTTATCTTTGCGAGCGACGGTCATGCTCCCCTGCTTCAACTGATGAAACTCATCCCTTCTGGCTTCTTGGACCACTTGTGGAATATACTAGTCCTTAAATTTCGGCAAGAAGTTCTCCCATGTCCTCTGGGTCATGTCCTGAACCTATCTCCTTTCCACAACCCTCCACCAGTCTAGGGCCGCAGATTCGAATAGTAGAGTACATCATGGCCAAGGTGATTTGCTACTTCTCTGTATGCTGCAGGCGTGAAGAAGATGTTTTCCATCTGCTTATGCCAGTCCTCTACTTTAGCGTCGTCAAGTTCCCCTCCGAAAAACTGGCGGGTCGATGCATAGGAACTACTCCAATACCCGATCAAGAGCATCACATGCAGGCTATTGCACATTTTGATTTTGCTCGGCTTGTTGTTGCATAAACAACAAAATTTGTTTTAG
This sequence comes from Rehmannia glutinosa, assembly GCA_016081115.2. Classification (NCBI taxonomy): domain Eukaryota; kingdom Viridiplantae; phylum Streptophyta; class Magnoliopsida; order Lamiales; family Orobanchaceae; genus Rehmannia; species Rehmannia glutinosa. The sequence goes on along the minus strand of CM071936.1, from coordinate 81,929,975 downwards.
ATCCTGGGCAGTCAGATCTCCTCCCGCAGCTGGGGAAGGTGGCGGGGGTGGTAGCTCGGGTGAAGGTGTCCTTTCCGATGAAGGGTTGACATCCTCCCTATCATCGGCACGTGTCCTTCCCCTTAGATGATGTTCGGCCATCTGGGTATTCAGACATTATAGGAACTTGGTGAATTTGGGTCTCATCCTTAGGTTTGTTAATTACAAGTGCCAAGTACCCTTGTGCCCCATTCAAGATCGCTTTTCTGGCCTTAATGGCAGGAATGAACGAGATTCGTGCCCTACCCGATAGCTCTACTACGGGTTTTCCAGGGTTACACAACTTAACGGTTTTATTGTGACAGTCCATTTGTGCAAAGTGTTCAGATAACCAATCCATTTCTAGAATATTATCATACACAGATATATGCAGTAATATCAAATTAGCAGGAAAACACACATCGTCAATCTTTACTTCCCATGCATTATATACGGCATCAGTTATTTGGCTAGCACCCAAATGAGCCGACACCTCTAAGCATATAGCTATGCGTTCCATGCATGTGTGCAAGTTATGAGAAAAATGCGGTGCAATAAATGAGTGTGATGAGCCGAGGTCAAATAATACTTTAGCGCATAGATCAGATATCGAAAGCGTACCTTCCACAACATCGGTCGCATTTGGGCCCTCTTGCCCTGCCAAAGCAAAGGCACGAGTAGGTGCCCTAGCTCGATTGTCCGATTTATTTCCGATCCAAGTTCACATCAGTCAGCTTCAAATAATCATTCTACAAAATATTTCTAATAAACCTTAGTGTTGATCAAAATTTTCTTCTCATTATCACGTAGAAGACAATATTCATAATACCGTATTCATATGATCCGTAAAGTTTGATTGAGCATCATTATTCGATCATCACTTAACCAATAATATTTAGTCCATAATATTGCTTTAATGTACTATTCCCATAATATTTAGCTTGAAACATTCCTCTTATAATCCAAATTTTGAGCATATCCTTGTCTTTCTTGACTTGTCAATATTTATTCACGTAAGCAAATGGTACTCATTATAATAGTCTAGATTAACTAAATAGTCGACACTTATTCATATCGTCACATATTTTCTTGGAACAATTTATAGCAGATTTCATTGCTTAAAAGTAAAAGGTCGAACAAGATTTTCTATCCACCAGTATTTTATAGTTGGGACCTCATTAACCATTAAATAAGTTATTTCCAAAATTGTAATTATAGTCGTTCCTACTAAAACCTTGGTAGTAATCTCAACTCCTCATATCCATAAAGACCTTGATTATTCCAGATAAAAGTATTCATTTCATCCAATTGAACCTTCTCGAACAGTTTCTTTTTAAGAACCAAAAAGATTTGTGCCAAAATAATAGATGCCAAGAAGAACAAAAGACCTTGTACACGGTGTTAGGAAGGTATCAACGGGCATTTCTAGCAAAATTTTTGTCACGTCCCCAAAATGGATTTTGGTTATAATCATTAGGAGATATAATAAAATGATTATGTTGATATATCGAGTAATTAACCATTTCACAATCAGTAAACTGGATTTATTGTCATAACCTGGATTTTCCGACCAAATAGATCTATTGAAACCACGATCATGAGCAAGTTCTTCTTATATATCTTATATAAAATACTAGTATCCATCTAATCAGTAGTTAATCAACACTTAAGTAATTAACAAATAAGTGACAATCAACAAACTAAAGTTACAACCAATTCACAGGTGTCTAAACCACAATAGTAGTCCGAACAATCCCAGATGATCATTGTCCAATCATAGTTCACAAGTTAGGCATCACAACTTATAAGATACTTAGTAGCGACATCAAGTCGATGTTATGCAATATTGACATCCTTAACATATCTAAACCATGATACCCAGCTACAAGTTAAATTTCATTACTTATAATTACAAAAGTGTTTTGGAAAGAATAACACAATGGCCCTACAATCTGTAAATCATACTTAGTGATTCCCATATTATCATTTTATGAAGTAATATCACTAAGCATCTAGATCTATAACATATCACATAGCCAAATCAGATACTATCAAGTTATAACCTATATCCTTCAAATCTCATCATATCGGGGCATTATAACTTTCAGATCAAATAATTTCCAATCACCCAACGTCCAAACCGAGGAATATCTGGATATTAATACTATAATGATCCATAATTATTCAAATAGTAATCTAGACTCAACTTAAGGCATCTAGTAGTGGTAACCCAATCCAAGGCAGAGGACCATATCATGGTTCAGTTTGGTATAAGTTTTCTTCTTAACCGAGTTCTGATACCACAATCTGTCATGCTCCAAAATGGAAGTCGTGACACAGACAATCAAAGTTATGCCGATTTACTAAGTCGGCCCAATTATTCATTAACATAACCCAACAGAAATAGCAAAATTTCCAAAATAAACATATATATTAAATAACCTAAGTCAGAGTACAGTTACAGCGGAAACATAAAGAAATACAATCCATCTTCAAATCATTGTTACGGATCCAACGCCCAACTATTACATTAGAGATGGTTTAGAAACTCGTCCATTAAAAAACAAGATTAAATTGTCTTAAATAGGTTGCCAAATACAACAGAGAAACTTGTCCGTAGCTTCATGATTATCGACGCCGTCATCCTGATGTGGGTCCTCATCCTCTGGCTGTGAAAACAGGCTCGAGTGAAACAAAAATTCTCAGTGGGTGGGTGCGGGTGTGCCAGTGTGGCTTACAGTTGTGCAAGAAAATCATTTCATGGAAATTTATGCATGAGTCGTGCATGTGTCATTATCATGCATTTAATAATTAAAATTATTTACGAATTTAAATAACTTAGATCGGTTAGTAACAGTCAAGCAGAAGTGGTTGCGCACAAAAGTGTGACGCCAACCATCCAACCTTATACAGCCGAGACGTGTCGATCAAACATCGACTCCCTTGATAGATCACCTTATCCCTCCAATGTATAAGGCCAAAGCCAGTATCCTAGAAGGCATGATGTCTCCACAGTGGAGCCAGCTAAGCCCGAAAATCATCATAATCATGATTATACCCATACTATGACCCAATCACCCACCAGACTCTCCTATCTGACTCGAGGTTGGATTTAGATGATGGACGCCGGTACGGGATTGCAACCGAGCTAATTCATCCCATACACGACTTATCCATTCCACAGACACAGTCAGAGGTTATCTCAATTAAGCGAGTTATTAGCAAGTCAGATAGAAAAACTGGAGTGATCTTAGTCACACTGTGTCCGGTATTGAGTTAGCTAAGTTCAAATTTGCGGTCTAGTTACCGAGTGGATAATCTAGCCGGAGACGATATTTGGTTCGATATATGCATAAGTCTATATTCCATTATTACAGATTATTCGGGCGAGGAAGCCATCTTATTGTTGTGTATTTATTCGTGTAAGAAAGCCCGACTAATAACTTGGATAATAATTAAAATATAATTTTTGTTGAATAATTATAAAAATATATCTTAAAATAATATAAGTAAACTGAATTTAAAAATACAATTTTTCTAGGTCCTTGGAAATTTTGCTTAAAACATATCATTTTACAAAGACATGTATTTTCTTATCATGTTTAAAATTTCAATACTTTTTGGTCCTGGACTCAAAAAGAGGCAAGGTCAATTCCTAAATTTTTTAAAAATTCCAGACGGTTATATTTTTAGAGACTCGGGGTCAGATTTTTAAAATTTGCAGATTAGCCCTTAAATTTTCCATATCTACTATTTTTGACTTGATATTTTTAAAATAGGTATCTCTTAAACCGGGAAGGGTTTTAATGCGATTCGAAGCTTAAAAGTTTTCTTAGGACAATGTTATTTTAAGGTAAAATAGTTTTGGAAATTTCATAGGTTAGATACCCCTATTTTCAAATATTGCAATTTTGGCCCAAAAGTTGAGTCTGATTTTTGTGAAATTGGAATTAAGGGTCCAAATTATTATAATAAATAAGACAATAAATTTTTGGGGCACAGAGATTGTCCTTATTTTTAAAAATTATAATTTGGTCCCTTAAGTTTTAAAAATTGGTACTTTAGTGTCAAGTTGGTTATTTATTGTATTTTGTTGACCCGAAAGGTCTCCAAATTTTTCGAGTCACTTAATATATAAAATTTTAAGTGATTTAATTACAGAATTTCGAAATTACAAGGAGGTCCTTTTACAATTTTATTAGTTATATTTTTAGCCATATATTTTATAATAATTATAAAAATAGCCCAAGTTCAGATTTTCTCTGTCAATTCACAAGTCCAGAATTCAAATTACATATAAATATAAATATTGCACATTTCTAAATTATTTTTGTACATGCATAATAATAAAACACTTTAAAACTTAATAATAGGCAATTTTGAACTACTTTTTTTGGAAGTAAAATCATGCTCAATTTTTTTTTGAAAAATCCTTAGAAAAATACTAAAATTCATATAAAATTTAATACATACTAATAAGGTCACATAAGCATGCTTTTATGCAAAACAAAATGAGAGATTTTATAGGAAGATTTTTCACCCACCTCTTAGTCTTGGTAGCAAAATGTTCTATGTGCTTTCTCCCTTTTACTATCACCCTCTCAAGGTCTTAATGTCCTTAGGGTAGTCCCTAAGTAGGGAGAATGGTGTCAAAGAAGAAATGGAGTTGGAAAAAAATAAGATAAAAGAGTGAACACTTAGAAAGAGGCTCTTACCTTGATTCTATCTTAAGCTCCTCTAAACCACAAATTCCAAACTTCTTACTTCAAAAATTGTTGGCCCCCTCTCTCTCTCTAGCTACAAGAAGTGAAATTTTCAAGTTAAAGGTTGAAAAGAAAAGACTTGAGTTCTAGGAAAGAATATTGAAATGAGAGAGGAGAATTCTTACCTATTTCTTCACAATTTTTGGCCCCTTTGGAGTGGTGGAGAGAAGAGATTTCTTTTTTTATTTTGTATAAGATGGTTAAGTGAGGTGAAAATAGAGGAAGAAATTTTTATTTGGTATAAGTTGAATCCTCTCTTCCTCATAAGAGACCTAGTGCGCGCTCCCTAAAGGTACTCATTGGTGATTTTTGGAAGCTTGCAAAATTGGGGCTCATGCTTGTGTTGGAAATTGGAAAGGTTGTTTTAGGAGGGAGAAAGGTTTGCATGTTTACGGAGAATAAGACAAAAAAAGATGATGACTTGCTTCCCCCTCTCTTGGCCGTCCACTTCATCCATCTCCCCTCCAATATTTATTTTTGTATAATTTGTGATATTTAAGTCTCCTTATCATATCTCCAATCTTCTTTATCCCTTCTCTTATAGTGTTGTCCACTTATAAGTCAAATTTTACATCTATACCACTTATAGATAAGTCATCTTAAATATTTGTACTTGGGTTTACTAAAATTCTAATGTATGAGTTAATGAAATAAAATGCTTAGGAAATAATTAGTAAATAGCAATTAGTAATAAAAAAATAAAAGAAAAGAAAAATTAGTAGTAAAATATTAACGAAATTCGAAATCAATGTCACATTTCATTAATAAAAATATTGTGAGACTAAGTCACGTAGTACATCATCCTACAATGCTACAAAATTCAAATTATATGCAAGGTAAAAGTCAGGGCCTCACAAGGATGATGACCATATGACCAAAATGCCCTTGGTCAAATTCAATAACACTATCTTTTTAGGCCTCCTTCGGTTTGTTGACCAGATTTGATAATTTTTTTTTGATTGAATTGGATTACATTGTTTGTTGATTATATAATACCATTTATAATTGTGTTTGAGATTTGTAATTGAGATACTTATTTTTAAAATTTGGTATACAATTTTGTATTTGGCAAAACTAATTGTGTGTGATAATATACTAAAATGTAAAAATTACCTCTAATAATTAAAACCCTGCTCACCGATTTTGTGAAACAAGCGAAGGAAAAATGTGAGATTTTACAGTAGTTGATAGCTCAAGATTGCATAATACCAGCTCTTGGGCTGTGATAAGTTATCAAGTAGATCTTGGATTAAATCATTAGCTCGCATTATTATCATGGGCCTTGAACCTATTTTGCGAATCATGGGTTTGGAAATGATTAAAAATTCTTACCCCTTGATACAATAATTCCCAAATGACACCTTATATTATATTTTATCTATTATTCTCCTCCATAGCCTATTACCCAAACTACTTTTCTTGCTTTCTCTTTTATTCATGGCCAGTGGTAAACTATGACGCCAAATTATTATCAAGGGCCTTGAACCTAATTTACAAACTTGGGTTTGGAAATGATTAAAAACTCTTATCCTAATTCCCAAACGATGCCTTATAATGTATTTTTGTTTTATTTTTTGATGCCTTATACTATATTTTATTTGTTATACTCTAGCCTATCACCTAAACTGTCTTTCTTGCTTTTTATTTTCCTCATGGTCAGTGGTAAACTATGACACTGAACTTTATCATGAGTGGGGGTTTATGGACATTGGTCTTGAACTAATGGACAGGTCTTAGATAGAGCTATCAAAACGGGCTTGGTCCGCCAGCCCGAGTCCACTCTGCCAAAAGTAGGGGATGAGTTGAGGGTTTAGTTGGCGAGCAATTTTGAGTATATCGTATAGTCCTAATATGAGTTTGATGAAATTATTAATTCGTTCTGAAGCCAAAATGATAAACTAAAACTTTTATATTCATCACTTCCTCAAATTCGAGCTCAACTAAAACATAAAATTCAATAATTTGGTGATCTTTGATATCTCAAGCATAACTTCATCGTAAAATTGATAATAAGGTAATTCTAGTTTGGTTGAAAAGCCAACAAGCGAAACTACAGCTTATATGAAGATACCAAAGTTAAATTCGCAATGAAACATATTTGTTTTATTTATTTTTAATTATAGGAGGGCAAGCCCACCCAACCCGCCATGTCCCGTCATGGATGAAAGGTTGATTAGGTTGAGGTTTCCCTGGCTCGACATCTTAGCCGCCGCCCGCTCCATCCCGTCAAATGGCGAGTTTTTGTGGGCTCAATGATGCCCTCCTTGCTTGCTTGTATCGACATCTCTAGTCTTGGATATCACATCTCGTCCTATTTGGACCATTTTAAACTTTCATTATCCAAAAATATTAATCTAGTAAATCTTTAATCGAATTATTCAAAGATATGGTTAATTACAAAAACTACTAATAAAATTTAATCTAATCACAAAAGCTTACAAATTGTCATTCAAAAATTACAAGTACCTATTGTTAATTGTTACCCTTTTACAAATTAGGATATTTGTTAAATAAATACAAATTTCAAGAGTTTGTTTATAACACTTTGAGAGGTATTTATAATTTTGAAGGTAATTAAAGTTTTTATAATTAGGCTAAACTTCACTCACATCAACTCTTTTAGTTCGGTCTTGTATTTAAATACAAATTGAAAATTCTCTTCTGATTAGACTATGCTACACGTTATTTTGGATATCGAAAGACTTCTTGTACAATCACCATCCACAACATATAATAGAGAAGATGATGAACCCATATTCTTACTTCAGTTTTTCTTCGAATTCTTGTGAGGCTCTTCTATCTTGCTTGTTGCTTATGTTTTATGAAGTAACCTCAATATGCATCATGCATGTATTTTATTCTCCACAGGGGTGTAACATTTGGTGATCCTTATTGACGAACTTCAACATATGAAAAAGGATAATACCTTAGCTTTCCATGATCAACTTACTGGCAAGGTTAATGTTAATCTACTTTAGTTGATGGAATGATATCAGGAAATCCTATTTGACACCGGAAAGTTTAGGAGAAATAGGAGAGAATACAAGGAACCACTCAACACTCACCACTTTAGGAGTCCACCAAAGAGTTAGAGCAAAATACAAGAAGAAGTAATCTTCTAAACAAGCTTAAGAGCTCATAATATTATTGTAATTTTAGAAAAATCTTCTTTGGAGACATTACAATAGAAGACCTTTTATAGGCAAGCCTTAGAACAACCCTCCAAGATGAGTCAAACACAATATATATAACTTCACACTTTCTAAGATCTTGAATAGTGAAAAGATGAGTCAAATGAGGGAAAATCTCATGAATAATGACTAAATACTAATTATCTATCAATTACCAAGGTGCTTGAATGGCTTGACTCACAAAAATACCAAGAGTTGGTTGACTCTTCCAAATTCGAGTAGAAGTAGCATCCTGGCGGCAGCCTTGATAATTTGACCATAACTCTTTGTAGGAATATTATTTTTGAGCTCTGTTTTTTTTTTTTTTTTGAAAACTAGATTCATAGGGCTTTCCAATGGTATATGATTTGAAGCGTAATTCGTTCCCAATTAAATCAGTTTAATCTTTAAAATTACCCGAGAAATCGAAAAGTTAGTATATCCACGAAAATTCAATGACTAATAATTTTTCGTGTCATTCTCCTCGGTTGGAAAATATTTGCCCTCGAACCTTGATCAAATTCATCTTCCACATAAGGAGAAAGATCTGCAACATTAAAAGTTGTTGAAACACCATAGTTACCAGGCAACTCAACCTTGTACGCATTATCACCAATCTTTTTTAATATTCTAAAAGGAGCATCAGCTCTAGGCTAAACGTTCCTTCCTAAAGTGAATCCAAACCAAATATCCTTCCTTGAAAATAGACTGCTTTCTATGCTTGTTAGCACTTCTTTGGTACTTCTCATTTTGCTTAACAATCTCTTGTCGAACTTGTTCATGCAACTTTTTGATGTACTTAGCATGTTCTTCAGCATCTCCACTGAAATGATGAGTGACTGGAATGGGTGCTAAGTCCAATGGAGTGATGGGTTGCTGCCATACACAACCCCAAATGGACTCCTATCGGTTGTTTGGCTAGAAGATCGATTGTAAGCAAACTCAGCTTAAGCCAAAACCACATCCCATTGGCGAGGATTTTATGTTTGTTGACAATGTTGATTATTGCTAACCAAACTCCTATCGGTTATTATTGCTAACCAAACTTCTCAAAAGATTCCCCAAACTTCTATTTACAACCTCCGTTTGTCCATCAGTTTGTGGATGATGAGATGAACTAAATTGAAGTTGAGTTCCAAGTTTCCTCCAAAGTGTCATCCAAAAATGACTCATAAACTTTGAATCCCGATCAGAAGTAATGGTTTTTGGAATACCATGAAGTCTCACAATTTCTTTGAAATAAAGATTAGCCACATGCGTCGCATCCAAAATCTTGGTGCAAGGAACAAAATGTGCCATTTTAGAGAATCGATAAACAACCACCATGACTGAATCCTTGTTCCTTTGAGTGCGAGGCAATCCAACCACAAAGTCTATACTAACATCTTCCCATGAACCCTTTGGTACTGGTAATGTAGTGTATAAACCATTTTTTTTTTGCCCGTGACTTTTGGCAATGTGACAAGTCTTGCACCGTTCAATACATTTCTTGACATCTCGTTCCATCCTTAGCCAATAAAAATTCTCTTGAACAAGTGCAAGAGTCTTTTCTCTACCAAAATATCCAGCAAGGCCTCCACTATGAGCTTCATTAATAATTCTTGCCTTAGGGAACAATCTGGAATACATAAGAACTTATCTTTGAAGAGAAAGCCATCTTGAATTAAGAAAAGTTTGAATGGAGCCTTCAAACATTCCTCCCAAATCTTGCCAAAATATGGATCATCCTTGTAGAGATCTTTGAATACCTTAAAGCCAACGATTTTTAATTTCAAAGTAGACAACAAAGAGTGTCGTCGACTAAGAGCATCCGCCACTCGATTTAGTATGCAGACTTGTGCTTGATAACAAAGTTTAAAGCTTTTAAAAATTAAACCCATTTAGCATGTCGAGGATTCAACTTTTGTTGAGTATTCAAATATTTCAAAGCTTTATGATCCGAGAAAAGAACAAACTCCTTGTGTAGGAGATAATGTTGCCAATGATTCAAAGTTCGAACAATAACAAAGAACTCCTTGTCAAATGTAGAATAATTACGCCGAGAAGTATTCATCATCTCGCTAAAGAAAGCAATGGGTTTACCTTCTTGGCTAAGAACACCTCCATTCCCCACATTTGAAGCACACAATCCATTTCAAAAACTTTATCAAAATCAAGTAATTGCAAAATTGAAGCTTCCGTAACCTTCTTTTTAAGAAGTTCAAAGCTTTTTTGTGCTTCTTATGTCCACTTGAAGCCGCCACCTTTCAAACATTCTGTTATAGGTGCAATAATAGTGCTGAAATTTTTAATAAACCTCCGGTAAAATGAAGGTAAGCCATGAAAATGCCTAATATCATGAATAGACTTAGGAATCGGCCAACTTATGATAGCTTCAATCTTGTTTTCATCCATCTTCATGCCTTCGGAAGAAATAACATAGCTTAAGAAAATCAGGCTATTTGTGAAAAAATGACATTTTTTCAAATTAGCATTTAATTTTTGCTCTCTTAGCACTTCAAATACTTGCCGAAGATGATGCAAATGCTCTTCCGGGCTAGAGCTATATACAAGAATATCGTCAAAATTGACAACAACAAACCTCCCAATAAATGGCTTAAAAATATGATTCATAAGCCGCATAAAAGTCGAAGGTGCGCTTGAAAGACAAAATGGCATAACCAATCATTCGTAAAGACCATCTCTTGTCTTGAAAGCTGCTTTCCATTCATATCATGACCTCATGTGAATTTGATGATAACCATTTTGCAAATCAATTTTTGAACCAATCTTGAAACCATGAAGTTGGTCAAGAAGATCATCAAGGTGAGGAATAGAAAAACGGTATTTGATAGTAATTTTGTTCACCGCTCTACTATCGATGCACATGCGCCATGAACCATCCTTCTTTGGCACAAGAAGTTCCGGGACAGCACACGGACTTTTACTTTCTTGGACAAGACCTCTAGATAAAAGGTCATCAACTTGTCTTCATCAACTTCCTCCATCAATAATGACAGTACACACCTTTCCATGAGAAGTGCACCAGGTGTGAAATGTATTATTGCGTAGCCATGAGTCATCTTCAACATAAGTGGCATTAAGACTCCGTCGAACTACCAAAGATTCTCCATGATCTTCATAAATAATCTCTTCCTCTTCATCTGACCCATCATAGATAGGAGCTGTCTCATAAGTTTCCTCCTCGTCTTCTTCCTCAACAATAGTGATAATATTGCGATTTGGAAAATCCGCGGCAAAATGTCCAAAACCTTTGCATTTGAAACATGGTTTTTGATTATTCGGCCCACTCGGTTTCACAAAACCAGGATTATTTTCTTACTTGCAACGGTTTTTTGTTTTGCATCATTCGCTGTTGAGGTATTTTTCGAAGTAGATGCGCTCCCTCGGTTAGAAGCACCACCACTTGAAGAGAAACGACCACCCAAACGATTAAATTATTTTTGTTGTTTCTCAACCTTCAGAGCCAACTTGCAAACATTATTGTTAGTCCAGTATAGCTGCAATTGGATAGCATTTGCAATTTCATATCGAAGTCCTACAAGAAAACGAGCAATAGTTTGTTCTTCTGGCTCCAAACTATCACATCTTATCATAAGATTTTCAAAAGTCAGCAATATACTCCTCCACGAATAAATATTTTTGCTTGAAGTTGTGATATTTGAGAAAGACATCTTGACGATAATTATCCGACAAAATTTTTTTGCGTAGTTCTTCTTCATCTTATCCCAAGATTAGATCTTTTGCTTCCCATTACGAGGACGTTGCTTCTTGACATGCTCCCACCAAATGGATGCATATTTCTTTAACTTTATAGCAACAAACTTTACTTTACTATCTTCTGGAATATCTTTAAATTCAAAGACTCTCTCAACAGAATTGAGCCAATCAATTAATTCATTAGGATCATTTCTTCCATCAAAAACGGAATATCAATGTTGAAGTCAAAAGTTTTATCACGAACATTGTTCTTTCGAGCCCTCTGACCATAAGATGAATTGTCACTTGAATCATTATTTCTATCACCCTGAAATGGATTAAAATCTGCCTCAAAATTATAAGAACCAACCTCTGATTCATGACCCTCAACATCATGATTCAAAGTTTCGCCACGCGCAAGGCGTTGCTCGAGTTGTTGCACTTGTCTCCTTAAGTCATCCAACTCGATATCACGGAGGTCTCTTTGACGAGTTACATGATCATTAGGTCTATTTCGTCTACGACCATCCATCAAGAACCAAAGCTCTGATAACCAACTTGACACTGTAAAATTTAGGAGAAGTAGGAGAGAATACAAAGCACCACTCAACACTCACCACTCCAGGAATCCACCAAAGAGTTAGAGAAAAATACAAGAAGAAGTAATCTTCTAAACAAGCTTAAGAGCTCAGAATATTATTGTAATTTTTGAAATTATGCTGCTGGAGACATTACAATAGAAGACCTTTTATAGGCAAGCCTTGGAACAACCCTCCAAGATGAGTCAAACACAATAAATATAACTTCACACTTTCTAAGATTTTGAATTGTGAAAAGATGAGTCAAATGAGGGAAAATCTCATGAATAATGACTAAATACTAATTATCTATCAATTACCAAGGTCCTTGAATGACTTGACTCACAAAAATACCAAGAGTTGGTTGACTCTTCCAACTTTTCGAGAAGAAGTAGCATCCTGGCAGCCTTCAGTAATTTGACCATAACTCTTTGTAGAAATATTATTTTTGAGCTCCGTTTTTAATTGAAAACAAGATTCATAGGGCTTTCCAATGGTATATGGCTTGCACTGTAATTTGTTCCCAACTAAAGCAGTTTAATCTTTAAAATTACCCCAGAAATCTGAAAAGTTAGTATAATCTGAAAATTCAGTGACTAATAATTTTTCTATGTCAGTATTGAGCAAGAATTTCAAAGTGTGTACTTTGCAAACAACTCATGATCACTCGTCGAACGAACTAGTTTCATTGCCAACATTGGGTCACCACATCATTAAAAACAAATCCAAATGAGATGATGACGTTCAATATTTGGTGGTGAATTCCACAGCATTAAGGCTATTGGGAGTGGACTGAAGAGATCCTAAGTTGGTTTGAGCATAACTTTCTTAAAATGAACATATACGACTAGGTGTATGCTTTGTTGTTCACATACGATTTCAATTCCAACATAGTCAAGATGTATTGCGAGGTGTGGTGTCCACTTACCAACACTATATTGACTTATGTTGGATAATCGTCCATATGACTGTGGGATTTGCATAGTTTTAGAATGCTGACAAATGAATAGATTGACTTTGATCTACGATCTGATATATGGTAGGCAGTGAAACTCCACATCGACTGATGAAAACTCCGAGAATTCGCGAAATCTCCATCTAAGGTTGAAGAAGTCTACAAGAGTCTCTTCTATTCCACACTCGGACGATCTATTTGATGTAAGTAGCATGGTGGTGTGATTGAGAGAAGAAACCTCTCTATTTTCTTATATACTTTAGTTCTCAACTAAGAGAATTATATACTAGATCTCCACTACTTAGGAGATATGAGGAGTTGGCAAAAAATAAGGAAGAGAGGAATTGAGATGGAGTTTAGTCTAATTTATCCTCTCTTTAACCATATCAAATCCTAACTAATTAATCAATAACTATTTATTAACTAATGTAATTTTATGGACGTATCCACATCTCCCACTCAACCACATTGGACCACTAGCTCTCAAAATGTCAAATATACCTACAGAATAGGCAGTGGAGCATACGACTAGATGAACACACAAACTTGGAATTACTACATTATTTTACCACCTAATGTTACCACCTAACTAATGTAGTAATCTTTCCATCATCTCTGTCCTAGACAATTTAACCACATGTGCTTACGTACTCTCAACCCTTTTTTTAGAAAACAACACTAAGTAATATTTAATCATACCAAAACTATGGATCCATGATTACTTTGCACAAATCGCCCAAGTTATGGATCATAATTTAAAATATATTCCTTAAAGACTATATAACTCCATCTTTATTTGGATAGTTTTCTAACTATGTCTCATATGGTCGTATTGATTTCATGGCCCTGTATATTTTGATTATGACATAACTAAGACAATTATTCCAAAATCCAACTTCATTATACATCTTTAAATCCCAGGGAAAAACAATTTGGGGCTCACATGTAATATATATTCACATATAATATATATGCACATGTTACGATGGAGCACATGTTAAGATATTATCACTTCTTAATTGGTCGACTTGAGCACATGTAATATATATTCACATGTTACGATGGAGCACATGTTAAGATATTATCACTTCTTAATTGGTCGACTTGAGTGTATGTAATACATATTCACATGTTACGATGGAGCACATGTTAAGATATTATCACTTCTTAATTGGTCGACTTGAGCACATGTAATATATATTCACATGTTACGATGGAGCTCCCACCTAACAGGGCGTCACTTTCTCAAACATTGTATGGATTCTCATATACATTACTCAAATATACATATTTCAAAAGTTTATCGAAAACCTTATCATCCGACTTATACACTGATGCATGTAAAATATACGTGCATTTAGGGACTTATATTGATACATATTTGAAACATTTGCATGGATATTTAATGTATTTTAGTTGGTTTCCTTTGTTGGGCGTGATATTGTGTATTCTTGTAATTTTTACAGGAAAAAGAGCTAGAATGGAAAGATATTAGTAGGACATCCCGGAAAAGAATACCGAATGCAAAGAACCGACCAATTACGCGAAGAAAACGACAAAAAATAAAGAACACGGTCTAGCAGTGTGATTTCACACAATAGTGTGAATGATTTTCATGTTATTTTAGATGTCCGTGCGACTTGTTTGAGGGAAGAATTTCAGAGATGAAGTACACGGCCCACCCTGTAATAATACACGACCGTGTATTATGTTCCGAGCCAAAACAGAGAGCAAAACTGTTTACACGGTCTGCCCGTGTAGAAATACACGGCCGTGTGATTTGTTTGGCGGCTAATTTTGTTTCCTAATTCCATCCGGACTCTACAAGTGATCTCTCAAACCTTCTATAAAAGGAAGACCAAGCCCTGGACGAAAATATACAACATCATACACAGAAATACAATTGTGATTACATAAATCTACATACTTCTGAGAGAAACACAAATCAACGGAGAACACCACAAAATCTTTCGCATCTACGAAGGTACAATGGTTTAAGACTCTGAAGAAGGATCCATCCTGACAAGAAGGGTTCTATCCACTTAGTTTTGATCTCTTGTTTGTAATTTAGTTCGATGTCAAACTATTTGATTTCAAGTTTGTCTATGAATTTGTTGTCAATTATGTAGGGCTAATCTTTCTGATCCTAGGGCATAATCAAAACTGTGGATTCATGTTAATTCTAATTTGATTATTTTTCTTAATTGGTTTTGTGTTCTATTTATGAATTCGAGTGCTTGTTTCTTGTAGATTATCTGATCAATAATTTGCATGTCTTATTTGTTTCTTGTACATAACTAGCTTCACCTAGATCCTTTATCTCAAAAGTGGAGGACAACTGCTGTTTAGTGGTGTTGATTATCTCCATGTTGCTCCTAGCCAAGAGAATGTGATCCACATACAACGATAAAATTAAAATCCCATAAGTCGTCTTCTTGACATGTACATAGTGGTCTTCCACTATCACATTCAAACCAATTGAAATAACGGTTTCATGAAATTTTAGGTACCATTGTTTAGATGATTGCTTAAGACCATAAATAGATCTTCTAAGACAACACACTGTTAGAAAAATATTTTGATTTCAATTTTGATGATTTCATATAAATGAGTTTTATACCAAAAAATATTTCCAAAAGTTGTCCAAATACTTCAAAACATTTCAAATGATTTTTACTAAGTTTTTGAAGTATTTCTTGAACTTTGTTTTTGATAAAAATCGGACAACTTCTCTGTAATAAGGTTGACCGGTCGCTCTATAGGGAGACCCATACCTGAATGTGTTTAAAACTTGAAACAAAACAGAGAAGAAAATAGGGTAAGGGCGTTCGGTCGCCTATATGGTATTGATTTGAGTTTTGTTTTTTAAAACCCTCTGTTTCTCGGCGAACAATTAATATCCACAGTAATTGGTCGCCTTAGACAGCGACCGGTTGCCCTTGATGCCGAACTGTGTCAAATCTCAATCCTACGGTTTAAACTTTCGAATTTTATACATAGCAATTGGTCGCCCTAAGCTTTTTGACAGCAAAATCTATTCGTTGCTTAAGCACTTATCAACAAAAATCACTTTATCAATTCTTAACTATTTTTTTGTAGATCTTTTGATCCTTCTTTTGCAGACAAAATTCAAAGTGGAGGAGCCTATGTTTGAAATCAAATCTTGAAGCTCTCCTGAAAATAGTTGAAGAATTTGAAGGATCAAAACAACACATTACTCTACAACACAACAAGAAAAATCTCAGCAAATATATTGTTCTTCATTTTCAGCGTTCTTGTTGTAATAGCCTAAGCACTACACTTTCATATCTAGCTTGATAGGATTTCCTTCTTGATTATACTTGCATTTTTGAGTTGTAATATTTCATTTAAAGTGTAATCTTGATTGTATTTGTAACATCATCCAAAACAATAAATCCTTGTTAGTGTTCTTTTTGGCAAGAACATGTTTCGTGGATTGGAGGTGGTTGATTGAAAATATAGGTCCCAAGGGGTGTGGTGTAAGGTTTAGAAGGGGGGAGTTGAATAAACGTTACCAAATTTTCACTTTTAGTCTTTTTAAAAATTTCAACAGAGTTGACTCAAATCAGCTAAGTCCTTGGGGGACAGCTAGGTTGGCTTATTTGCTAAGTTACCCACCCCCAAGACTCGATCGAGCTATTGTGAGATAACTCTACTGTGTGTCAACTAACACTCAACTTTTTAATTGATTTGGTTTTAATAGCGGAAGACTTAACACCCTTTATTAATTTTAAGATTGTTTTTAACACTTGTTTTAGCAATTGTTATTATCAGTTGGATAGTAAAATAACTTATCAGCAGATATGAAAATATAAGCAAGAAAGTAAATGCTGAAAGTAAATGATACAAGCAAATTTATAGTGGTTCGAGGATGGGGTAATTCCTCTAATCCACTCTTCTCCAACTCCTGGAGGAATCCACTAAGTAACATATCAAGTTACAAAGCAGTTCTCAGTCTAGAGACAACCTTGATCATACAGCTGCCTTCTCCTGCGACTCAGCTTCTTCACAAGACAACTGTCTTGCTACTTCAGCTCCCTTCAAGTCTTTGGAATTGATAACACAACCTTCCAACAAACTTAAAACTCCTGGTTCGACCTTGAACTTTTCTACAGCTCCTTCAACTTGGAGAGTAGACCCTTTTTTCGTTCTTTAAACTTTTCCTCTTCAACAGGTTGAAGTAATCTTTCTTTCACAACGTGTGTTGGATCGAGTTCTTTCGAGTGTTAGGCTTGAGGAATTTTCTTGATAAGCTTGAGAATATTGCAGGTTATGCTTGCTTGATAATTGCTTGATTAGTTCGTGTAAATCATAACCTTTTCTCAAATACTTACTCAGCCTTTTATAGTGCACATTTGAAAATTTGCCCGTTGAAGAGATAGGCTATTTTCAAATGACACTTTATGTTCGTTGGCTTGTCTTTTCTTGGTCTGCAGAGATGTGATATTGACCCTTCCTCGTATTAAATGTTTCTTCAGCTTTACAGGGTCTGACACATGCTCCAGTGTTTCCCATTGGCTTATTCCTTTTGCATGTTTCTGGGCCAAACACTTTAACACCTGGCAACTTGGACTTATTACTATATAGATTAATATCCTTGACTTCTTTCCAAAGGATCAATGTCAGTTGTCTTGACTTGACTGTTGCCTCTGCTCCTTAACTTAAGTCTACTCCAATCATATGGGAATGACTCAACTGTCACTTCAACTGTTAGACTTGGCTTCTTTTCTTTGACATGACCGACACTTCTCATACTTCACACAACGGTTCCTCAGTGGCTCTCCTTGATCGAGTCCTTGTCTTCCATCTTTGCCATACTCAACTGACCCACGTGGAGTCTTCACTCTAGTCTGCAGTTGACTTCTTGCATTCTTTGACATAACTAACTTCACTCAGCTCTTTCAGTCATATCTATTACAACATAGAATTACAAGGAAAATGGAATGCCAACTTCCTAGTCTAAGTTTTACATGGTATCATAAAAATCATATAAATAAATTTCCTAATAATTTTTCCCTTTTTGAAGATGCCAAAACTTAAATAAAATAAACAGCAAACACAAGCAGTGCGGTAACAAAGAATGTATGCTTTAAATAATCAATTTTATTGATCATAGCATTTTTGTCCTTTACAAAGTTGTTTTCAACAATATACTCTATACATTTATTGAAATACAACATTTAACAGAGCAAACTTACAAGGAAGGTATTTGAGCTAACAGATAACTTACAAAGAACTTACGGCTGTGTATTTACAAAGTAAAATGCATAAAAGGGTTGCAGCCGTCTTCAAGCTTGACTGCTTCCTTTTTCTATCTTCATCTTCTGCTCTTCTTTTGTCCTCGTCAGCTCTCCTTCTCTTCCTTCTCTTCTTCATCCTTCTTATTTTTCTTCTCATATGCTTGCCTCGTAGCACGGTCATCCCTGCGTTTCCTCCCATTCACGAGTTGTTCATTCATTTTCAGCTTCCTGCCTTCTCACAGCTTCAGCATTCTTGCGTGCAACTTCCAGGTTTGCAAGATGATCATATCCAGCCCAGTATGTGATCCCTTACTTCTGCGGATCAATGTACTTAGTGTCTTGGCCGCGGTTGAGAACTTCTTCCTATTCCACTACCACCATACCTTCCCCTTCCTCTTCCTGACTCAGCTCCTCCTTCTCTGGGAGTGTATTGTACTGGGGCTTTTGATTTTCCAGCCGAGTGACTTCTGGAACTTTGCTGCTTATCAGCTGATTTGCATATTTCAAGACCCTTCTCCCAGTACAAATCCCAGGCTTGTGGTAGAGTAATATCTTGGAAGTAGCCTTCTGCCTCTATAGTTTGAAACTGCTCTAGGGATCTGGGTTCAGACCCAACATCAGGCATATCAATGTCTCTTGGGGGATTGATCGCAGGGAAACCTTTTCCTGCTGGAGGACCATCATATTGCATCCTGATACTCTGAATACACGCAGACTGCTTCTCAGCTACCTTCTCAAATTCAGCTTCGATGGCTTTTCTTGATTCATTCACTGCCAACTCAACTTTCTGTTCTACTGTCAGCTCTTTAAGCAGCTTGCTGAGAATTGAAGTTGTTGTTAGATAAATGTTTTTATCATGATTTTGATGATTATGTTCGATTTTGTTCAAATGAGTTTTTAAACCAAAACAATGTCCCTAAATATTGTCTAAATACTTCCGATCAACTTAAAATATTTTTACTATTTTTCGGAGTATTTTTTGGAATTTATTTTTGATAAAAAATTGGATAACACATTTGTTTCAGGCTCGACCGATCGCCCTATAGGGCAACCGTACTGAGTTGGTGAGAAACAGAAAATGGGGCGTAAGAAAAATAGGATGACGGCCGTCGACCAGGTGGTCGACGGCGGTGAGGGCGTCGGCCGCCCGTGCGACTTTGACACTGCACTGGGAGTTGGATTTTGTTCAGACTTCTCTGTTTCGTAAATTCTTGAGTCCAACCGAGTCATGACTAAAGGCGGCCGTCGGTCGCACCCCCTTCGACCGGTCCCCCGTGTAAAAATTCACAGAATTCAATTTCAATCTTATCTCTGCAGCGACCGGTCGAACCCCTTGTTTATCAAAGAAACTATCGTTGCGTTTTGAATGACTTTTCCTATTTTGTGGGATTGATTTCTAACAGCTATATTGATCTTTTTAAATAGTTTCTTTTTGCAGCAAATCACTCCCCAAGGAGGAGCCAATGTCTGGAAATGAAAGCCAAGTCCTCTCCTATAAATAGAGGTTTCATTCAAGAAACAAGATAGAACACTCAATACAAGCAAAAAGAGCAAACAAAGCAAACACTTCTATATCTTGTTGTATTAGCCTAAGCACTTTCACTTGGACTAACAAGTGGTATCAAAGCCAAACTCTTTGGCTAGCTCGTTCCGAGTAAAGAGGAAAGATCCATGGCTACAAATGATGCTCATCTCACCACCGGCGCCTCACCAATAAGCCACCACTATTCGACGCCAACAACTACGCATTTTGGAAAGACCGTATGGAGTGCTTCCTACAAGGGTGCGGGTTCGACATTTGGAATGTGGTCATTGAAGGAGTTGATCAACAGACAAAGAAATCGGAGGATGGCACCTTGGCTCCTAAACCTTTCAAGGAGTTTGATGAAAACGACAAAAAAGCTTTCTCTAAACGGTAAGGCCTTAAATATTTTGCATTGTTCTCTTACCGCCACCGAGTACAATCGCATAAGAGGCATAAGGTCGGCACATGAGGTTTGGGAAAAATTGGAGACAATCTATGAAGGGACTAAGAAAGTCAAGCAAGCAAGAAAGACCATGCTTGTTAAAGACTTGAAAACTTTAACATGTATGATGGTGAAAGCATCTCCAAGATGGTGGAAAGGCTTGACAATATTGTCAATCCTCTTGTGGCACTCGGCAAAGTCATCTCTGAAGAAGACAAGGTGACCAAGGTATTGAATGCACTTCCCGGCTCATGGTCCGAAAAAGTAACGGCAATCACGGAGGCACAAAATCTTGAGACACTTAAGTTTGATGAGCTTATTGGAAATCTACTCATCTATGAAGTCTATCTCAAGGAGAGGAAAAATTCCAAACCATCCACAAATCAATCGGGTATGCAAATTATTCCTAAAGGTCTTGCTTCTTCCTCTAATAATGCATACTATGATAATGATGATGATGATGAGGAAACAACCGCACTTGTTCGAAAATTTGCAAAATTTGTGAATAAAAATAAAGCAAGAAAACCAAGAGATAATGCTTGCTTTAAATGCGGAAAACCCGGGCACTTCATTGCCGATTGCCCAAAGCTCGATGAAGAGGAGCAAAAGAAAAGGAAGCCTTTTACAAAAAAGAAGGCTCTAAATGCGGAGGTCAAAACATGGGATGAACTACTCAAAACTACCGATGAGGAAAGAGAAACCGAACACGGTCTCATGGCCTTAGACGATGAAAACAATGAGGTACACTCTAATTCCTCTACTTCCTCCATAGTTGATGACTTGCAATGTGATTTTGATGAATTGCAAATTGAGTTTCAAAATTTAATTGTTAAATACAAAAATTTAAAAAAGGAGCATAAGGAGCTTAAGGTTGAAAAAGAAAAATTATTCACCTCTTATGAATCTCTAGACAAAGCTCATGCTCTTACTCTTACTCGAGTTCATTCTCTTGAAACCGAAAAGGAATCGCTCACAAAAGATATGGAATGTTTAAAAAATGATGTGCATCGTTTCAACATAAGCACGGATAAAGTCACAAAAATTTTAGATGCACAAAGAGGTGAGCATTCCAAATTGGGACTTGGTTATAAGCCATTTCAAAGTGTTTTTAAGAAAAATAACCAAGGTCCGACTTTTGTACGTCCTAATAATGATAATACTCCTACTTGTTTTTATTGTGGCAAAGTTGGACATTATGCTAATAATTGCAAATTGAGAAATAGCTCAAGACATGTTTGGAGACCCAAAAGTCTCAAGACTAACCCCCATGGACCCCAAAATTATAGGGTACCTAAAAGAAATTCTTTTGTAGGTAATAGGGGCTATAACAACAATGGAAGATTCAAAATGGCTCGTGGACAGCGGATGTTCATGCCATAGGACCGGGAGGAGAGAACTTTTTACCAACATCAAGCTCCAAGAAGAGGGTATGGTCATGTTCGGCAATGGCAAAGGAAAAATTCTTGGAAATGGAGAAATTTGTAACTCTTCTTTCTCTCTTAGTAATGTTCTTTTAGTTGAAGGGCTTAAGTTTAATTTGATAAGTGTTAGCCAACTTTGTGATTCAAAATATGATATTTCCTTTAATAAAGAAAAATGCCTTATACTTAAAAATGGTGAAATTATTTGTGAAGCAAATAGAAAAGGCAATCTTTACAAAATTTGTACAAGTGATTTGGTTAGTCAAAATGTTTCTTGTTTAGTCGCGAATAATGATTTAACTAGTTTATGGCATAGGTGACTTGGACATGTTGGATACAAGAATTTGAAAAATATTTACAAAAACCAACATGTGAAAGGACTACCCAAATTAAATTTTGAAAATCTTTGCTTATGTGACACTTGTCAAAAGAACAAATTAGTTAAAAGTAGTTTCAAGCCCAAAAACGAAATTTCCACAACCAGACCCCTACAAATGCTTCACCTTGAAAATCTTGGCTTATGTGACACTTGTCAAAAGAACAAATTAGTTAAAAGTAGTTTCAAGCCCAAAAACGAAATTTATCTAACAAACTCCCCCTTTTTGATGATTACAAACCAAAACAATTTTCTTGAGGACGATTTGAAAAGCAAGTAAAATATTCCGGTTTTACAAGAAAACTATCCGTTAGAAGTATTTCATACAAAGCTCCCCCTATCTATGAGCATATCAGCAAGCGATAATTAAAAGTTAGAAGCACAAGCTATAACAGGCTTATATAAGATGCATCATGAGCTAAGAAGCTCCCCCTGTCACAATACTTATAGTCAATTTCATTTGAATCCAAAGTTCAAGCCATGGACTAGGTATTCTTGGCTTTAAGAAGCCATAGCTTTTTATTGCGAGCTTTTATTAGCTTTTCTTGAGCTTACGAGCCAATATCCTGTTTCTCCCCCTTTGAAATCATCAAAAAGAATGTTAGAATGGTGAAAACACCATACAAAAATATCAAAGTGCGCCAAAGGGACGGTTTATTGACCGTTGGGCAATTAAAGCGTAAAATCCAAGGAAAGTGGGAGAAATGTAATATGAAGAGTTCATACGCTCGTTTTGATTGCAAAATCATGATCTCAATAAGTATAGAAGACTTTTGAAAGCAAGAGAATCATGTAGAAGTTGAAATTTTCATTGCGACATTTCATCGAACACCTTGTGTGCGTGAAAAATAAAAGAGGTTGTATAAAACCTTTGTAAATGTTACAAGCCAAAAAATTTTATCACCAATTCACCTCAATCATTATGTAATTCAATCATAATAAATAAGCTCATCAAAATCATATGCAAAAAATATCAAAAAAATATACCATAAGGTCATAAACTCAAGGGTTCAACCCAATTGATCAAAAGAAGAGAAATTCTTACCATTTGATCGGAAAAGATGAGCCATAATGATGATGATCATGATATATAATGTCCATGTTGTGAAAAAAATGCAAAAGAAACATTTTTGGATGAAATATGTGAGAATTTGGCAAAGGGGACGAAAAATGGCCAAAATATGTTAAAGTTGCGAATGCTGAAGACAGAACCATTTTAATCCAAGAAATGGCTTAGGGCGACCGGTCAAGGTTGAGGGCGACCGGTCGACGTTGAGGGCGACCGGTTGCCTCAACCCTTTCAGCCCACTGTCTGTCAGTTTTTCCAAAATCCGAATTTTCAACCAAAAATCCGATTTTTCGCCCCTAAGTTTTAAAAACGTGCAAAATGCAAACGTAAGCCTCATTCAATATGCATTATGCCTAACAGTGCTCGTATTGATGAAAAAGTCTCGGAGATAGCGGTTTTGTAAAAATGTCCGCTAATTGATCTTGAGATGGTACAAAAGATATCTCAATTTTACGTTTTGAAACACAATCCCTTAGAAAATGATGTCGAATCTCAATATGTTTAGTACGGTTATGATGAACCGGGTTTTGAGCAATATTTATAGCGGATATGTTATCACAGAAAATAGGTACGTTTTCAAAAGAGCATTTGTAATCCGCTAAAGTTTGTTTCATCCAAAGAAGTTGAGTACAACAAAATGCGGCGGAAATATATTCGGCTTCGGCCGTTGAAAGAGAAACACAGTTTTGCTTCTTTGAAAACCAAGAAACTAGGCAATCGCCTAAAAATTGACATGATCCGGAAGTACTTTTCCGATCATCAATATTTTCCGCATAATCCGAATCACTATAACCTTTAAGAGAAAAATTTTCATTCTTTGGATAAAATAAACCATATTGAATGGTGCCTTTTAAATATCGAAAATTCCTTTTAACGGCGCTCATATAAGATTCTTTGGGATTGCTTTGAAAACGAGCACATAGGCATACGGCATGAAGAATGTCCGGTCTACTAGCGGTTAAATAAAGTAAACTACCAATCATACCTCGATACTTTGATTCATCCACGGACTTGCCTTTCTCATCTTTGTCAATTTTGACATTTGTTGCCATGGGAGTAGAGACGGTTCTTCCTTCTTCAATACCGAACTTTTTCAAAAGTTCTTTTGTATACTTAGATTGTGAAATGTAAATACCTTCTTGGCATTGCTTAATTTGAAGTCCAAGAAAGAAGTTGAGCTCCCCCATCATGCTCATTCAAAATTCTCCTTGCATCAACTTAGAGAATTTCTTGCACAAAGAATCATTAGTAGCACCAAAGATGATATCATCAACATAAATTTGCACAAGTAAACAATCTTGCCCTTTTTCAAAAACAAATAGAGTTGTATCAACTTTACCTCTTATAAAACCATTTTGTAAAAGAAAAGAACTAAGTCTATCATACCATGCACGGGGTGCTTGTTTTAAACCATACAAGGCCTTTTTAAGTTTATAAACATCATTAGGCCTAGAAAAATTTTCAAACCCCGGAGGTTGTTTTACATAGACTTCTTCTTGAATAATACCATTTAAGAACGCGGATTTAACATCCATTTGGTAAAGTTTGAAATTTTTAAAACAAGAATAGGCAAGTAAAATACGAATAGCTTCTAAACGTGCTACGTGTGCAAAAGTTTCATCATAGTCAATACCTTCTTCTTGACAATATCCTTGAGCTACTAACCTTGCCTTATTTCGAACAATATTGCCTTGATCATCAAGTTTGTTCCGGAATACCCATTTTGTACCAATAATGGTTTGAGAAGGAGGACAAGGTACCAATTCCCATACATCATTTCTTTCAAATTGATTCAACTCCTCTTGCATCTCTAGGAACCAATCCTCATCCTCAATAGCCTCTTTAGCATTTTTAGGCTCCTTTTGAGAAATAAGAGATTTCTCGGCAAATTTTCTCCGAGTCATCACTTTGTCAAGGGGATCACCAATAATAAGATCTTTTGGGTGATCTCCCTTAAACTTCAATGCAACGGGAAGATCCAAGATATCACATCTATCTTCTTGAGGACCATTTGAAGTGGACGGTTGATCATTTGATGTAGACGGTTGATCATCAATTTGAACAATTTGTTCAATAATATCCTCTTCATCACTTTCATCATTAGGAATTCTTTCAACTCCCGAAGCTTCATTGAATTTAACATGGATGGATTCTTCAACAACTCCACTAATCTTATTGTAAACCTGATATGCTTTGCTTTTTGTTGAATATCCCATAAATATCCCTTCATCGGCCTTAGGATCAAGTTTGTCCAATTGATCCTTGATATTCAAAATAAAGCATTTACAACCAAATATCTTGAAATAACTAATATTTGGAGTTCTACCTTTCCAAAGCTCATATGGAGTTTTATTCATTTTAGGACGAATATAAACTCGATTAATGACATAGCAAGCGGTACTTACGGCCGGCCCAAAAATATTTTGGAAGTGAAAATTCATTGAGCATGGACCGACTCATTTCTTGTAATGTCCGATTTTTCCGTTCGGCTACTCCATTTTGTTGAGGTGTCCTTGGAGCCGAGAAATTATGAGCATATCCTTTGGTTTCACAAAATACTCTAAATTCACCGTCAAATTCTCCACCTCGATCGCTTGAATAGACTTGATAGTGTCTTCCTTTTCATTCTCAATAAGTCTACACACAACTTAACAAACTCATTAACGGCATCGTTTTTATTGGTAAGAAAAAGAGCCCAAGTATATCTAGAAAAATCATCGACGATAACAAAAGTGTAATGTTTTCCACTTAGACTAGCCGTACCAATATCCCCATACAAATCAAGGTGAAGCATTTGTAGGGGTTTGGTTGTGGAAATTTCGTTTTTGGGCTTGAAACTACTTTTAACTAATTTGTTCTTTTGACAAGTGTCACATAAGCCAAGATTTTCAAAATTTAATTTGGGTAGTCCTTTCACATGTTGGTTTTTGTAAATATTTTTCAAATTCTTGTATCCAACATGTCCAAGTCGCCTATGATTATGTTAGATAAATGTTTTTATCATGATTTTGATGATTATGTTCGATTTTGTTCAAATGAGTTTTTAAACCAAAACAATGTCCCTAAATGTTGTCTAAATACTTCCGATCAACTTAAAAATGTTTTTACTATTTTTCGGAGTATTTTTTGGAGTTTATTTTCGATAAAAAATTGGACAACACATTTGTTTCAGGCTCGACCGGTCGCCCTATAGGGTAACCCGTGCACTGAGTTGGTGAGAAACAGAAAATGGGCGTAAGAAAAAAATAAGGGCGGCCAGGTCGACCGTGGCGACTATGCACTGGGAGATGGATTTTTGTTCAGACTTCTCTGTTTCGTAAATTCTTGAGTCCAACAGGTCACTGACTAAAAGGCGACCGGTCGCACCCCCTTCGACCGGTCCTCCTGTGTAAAAATTCGCAGAATTCAATTTCAATCTTATCTCTGCGCGACCGGTCGAACCCTTTGTTTATCAGCAAACTATCCGTTGCGTTTTTAGATGACTTTTCCCTATTTTGTGGGATTGATTTCTAATGACTATATTGATCTTTTTAAATGGTTTCTTTTGCAGCAAATCACTCCCCAAGGAGGAGCCAATGTCTGGAAATGAAAGCCAAGTCCTCTCCTATAAATAGAGGCTTCATTCAAGCAACAAGATAGAACACTCAATACAAGCAAAAAGAGCAAACAAAGCAAACACTTCTATATCTTGTTGTATTAGCCTAAGCACTTTCACTTGGACTAACAGTTGTTATCTCTCCTTGTTGGGGGATTTCAGCGAACATAAGCTTCTAGGAGGGATTTTTCAAGATTTTTTCCCCCTTAGTTGTTTCTCCCTTCTTTTCCGCCTTATGACTCGCTTTATCTTCCTTCAGTTGCTTGAAGGCCTCGTCTTCCCCCTTTTTGGCATCATCACCAAAAGACAGGGTCAGGCCAGGGAACAATCCACTTAGAATGAAGTCAAGTCGGCTATTCGTAGAATTTTGTTTGTCATTTTCTTTGGAGTAGGCTGTTCGGAACTCTGACCGTATAGCCCTTGACTCAGCTGCCATTAATTTCATTTCTGCCTGAAGAAGACTGAACTTCTGGTTCATGTTGTAGCTTGAGTTACTCCATATCCGACTTATGGAAATCTTCAATTCTCACCATAAACTCCTTCTGCCTCTGCTGAAATTGTGCATTGTCTGCGCTCCATAATAGCAGCTCTGCAAAGAATGATTTGAAGTAGCGGACTTGTTCTAATCGCATAGCAGTAGTCTATGCAGCCCATTCCCTGATCCATAGGACAACATCTCGAATATCTCCGCTGATGGTTGCATCACGGTTGTCCAACCTTAGGTCTAATGATGCTAGTGGCATTCCATCTTCTCAATTTATGCACAAATATCCTTGAACGCCTTTCGGAATTCGGCTTTAGAAGCTGATTCTTTCTCAGGCCAAACAACATCAAAGTCAAAGCCTATAGGCACAAATGGAATCAGCTGGAATTACTGGCTCTTCCTGCACAGTGTATTTGCTTGTTCTCTAGCAGACTCAGTATTTAGAGATGGCAATTCATCATCGAAGTGGAAAATCTCTGTAAACATATCATCCAAAATGAGAGGGATTCCTGTAGGTCCATGTTGTGAACCATTTCCCTTCTCCTTTCGTAGTGTTTTAGCTCTATTTGCCTCGGCTGAGCTAGCTTCATCGGCAGTTAACATAGCTGTGGGAGCCTGTTGTTGAGCTGAATGAGTCTCGCTGAGCATTTGTGGTGGCCTACTCAATCGATTTCGATTTCGGTGGGCAATGAGTTGTTTTGTTTGCCTGATTGGTCGATCTCAATGTGTTAACAACTTCACCGCATCGGTGTGTGTTTTTTTGAGTTGACTTTTCTCACCTGTTTTATTAGTGTCATCAGAGTGTGATGTAGCCATGGGGGTTGGCTCATCAGTGAATACAAACCTCATCGGAGATGTTTTTTCACTTCGAGAGTCTAGATAATCCTCAGCCTTGTCCTTGACAGATTCATCAATACGTGTGGACTCGGCTTCATTGTCTGATTCCAAAACTTTTTTGTCAATGTTTTCTTGGGAATCATTGAGAGCAATGATTCTGGCTTCTTCACCAGCCGTCTCGATATGAGGAATTTTCTCTTGCTCAACTTCTTTACCTAAGGAAGTCTCAACCTCCTTTAGGCCTTCATTACCCCAAGTAGTCTCAACTACTGTAGGGCCTTGGACAATTATACCTTCGGCGTGATCAGCTACCTTGGGGTCTTCTATGGCATCTTTTGAAGTCTCAACTCCTAGGATTGCACTTTCAGGAACAGGAGTATCAACTCCCATGGTCTCAATTTCATCCTTTTCCTTAGTTGCATTAGCTGCGTCATCAGCTTTCATTTCAGAGGGAGTTTTAGCTGGGACAGTCTCAACCGTCCGAGCTTTGTCAACTTCACTCTACTTATCCATTTTATTCTCACCTTCGCCTCATAATTGCATAGTTTGGTCTCCCACAGCGTCCTCCGACCTAGCTGTGGTGGAGAGAGCTTTCTCTCGGTGGCACACCGGCTAAGTTAACGATTTGTGGGGTTACACAGCTCATGAGACCTTGAGATTGTTTGTCCTTTTGAGTAGTCGATCATTTGGCGGTGTCTCTCAAAACCTTCTTCGGGGTTGGCTTGGCTAGGGTGCCCGCTACATCTCCTTCCCTACCGTAGTCGTTCCCATGAGAGCCATTTTCAGATTGCATGGGGGATGCGATGGCAGCAATGTCAGTTGCAATCTTTTGCGCCACACCCAAAGGATCAGATCGAGGGGAGAGTTGGGAAGACTCTCCTGGACCTTCTTGTAGTTTTTGCTCGTGCGTGGCTCGTTATTCCTTAATTCCCTATTGGAACTCAACCTTTTCAACTGCTGCAGCTGGGTCCAACTACTCTAGATCGCTGTTGTCAGTTGACTTCATGACATGCTCATGATCGCCAGTGAACATATACAACTTTGATTTCTCAAAAGCTTTGGCTTTCTCCAAAGCTTTCTCCTTTTCATCTTTTTTGATAGCAAGGAGGGCATCCATGCAAAATTCCTCATTGAGGGCATAGTGAACAGAGACGTTTCCAAGGAAGCTTAGGAGCTCCTCCTCTTCTTCGATGTACTTAGGTGCGTGAACGCTGTCTAGAGAAGTCCAACTTCCATGTTCTCAATTCCCTCAATCTATGCTGATTATCCGGTTAGACTGGAGAGTACATAATCACGTCATCATCATCGTCTCTATCTTCCGGAATGGTTGCAAGTGGGGCTTGCTCCTCCTTAGGTGCATTAGCATCAGTCTGAGGGGATGAGACAACTCTTTCTTCAAGAGTCTTGGCTATCTCAGTTATTTCCTTCTCTGTAGCTGTCTCACGAGCAGCTGGATCTTCTCCACTCTGGTGATCGACATCAGCAGTCTTCTGGACATCCATGGTCGCTACATCTCCATCGTCCTTCTCCTAAGACTACTCTTCTTGAGCATCAGTAGTCTCTTCAGTCTTCTCCGGCTGAGTGCAGGACTCAGCTGGCTTCTCCAGCTCCGACATTCTGAATAGATGTCTTTGTTTTGTTGGAACCAGGGGAATTTATGGCTCTACATTCTTGGGCTCTTCAAACATGAAAGCCTGTGCTTCAACATTCTTCTTCTCTAACGTAGCCACCTTTCGAGGCTTTGCAGTGCGCCATTTCTTCACGACTGGAGAAGGGATTAATTTCTTCTCAGTCTTGGCTACAGGGGCAAGGGCTTTTGAATCGGATGCTGGGGCAGGTGCTTGTGGTTCGTCTACAGGGGCAGGAGCCTTCTTAGACTTGGTTGTAGGAGTAGGTGCGGGCTTAGGCGCATGCAGCTCTCTTCTTTTGAACAGGCTTAGGAGAGAGAGCTAAAGTGGTCACAACTGTGTCTTCGGCAGGGTCAGCTGACTCTTCCTCACTCGTGTCAGCTTTCCTGGTATGCGCCTTCCTCTAAGCTCTAGAGAGGTTTGCCTTGAACATTTTCTTGTTTGCATGGAATGGCTTTCCATGACGCAGGCAATCCACTTTACTTCCATCAAATGGCCGATCACCAGGCCATACCCCAACGAGCATCCAAAAGTCCCATCTTCATTGAAGGACTTATTAATCACGTTCTAGCAGATACGACTGAAGACAAACTCAGCCCAGTTAACCTTCTTTTCATCTATGATTACAACCATAACCACCAGCTTAGTCCGAGATATCTGGTTGAAGCTTCCAAATTTCATGTCCACGCACTTGGACATGATGTCCATTAGTTTGTGGTAATTGTCCTTGATCAATTCTTTCTTGACTGTATGGATAGCCTTCGCAGCTGACTCAGGCTTGGCTTTCTCCTTCCAAGACGCAGCCAAGTTTACATCTTTCTCAGCTATTTCTTTCACCCATCAGTAGGAAACTTGCAATGCTCATCTTTCTCTGATTATCAGCTCTCTGATGCTCAACTTTCTTTGGTGGTATATCCTAGCTTGCTTTGGAAGCTGATGAATGTCTCCTGGAAGTCTTACCCTTGTTTCTTTTGTAGTTCTTGTTAAAGAACTTGTTGAATCTTTTCACCATGAGGAAATCTCCTCCTGGTCAATGATCTCTTTTGGCTCGCTTTCTTTCCCTTTATCGCCAACTCTTGCCAGATGATGTAGGTTGTCTTGGGTACATCTGTTTTCTCTTACTCTTTCTTTCTCAGCTCAAATTTGTAGGCTTTGAGATCTAAGAATAACTCATGATTAGAAGTTCTTGAGAGGTCCATTGAGTTTCTCATAGCCATGACCTTCATTTCCCATTCAACTGGGAGGGATCTTAGTATCTTCATGCACATCTCCATCTGAGTGTACTCTTTCCCAAGAGTGAAAGCTCATTTGTTATCTCTGTGAATGCGGCATCCGCCTAATCCGGACTTTCACCGCAAGCAATTTAAAAATTAAAATATTAGAACAGCAATAGTTAATTTATTTTCTTTAATCTGTTCTGATCCTTCACAAATCAGGGTTAGCTTATCCCAGATTTCTTTGGTTGATTTGCATGACTTGACTTTGTTGAACATCTCCTTGTCCAACGTCTTGTAGAGAATATCCTTGGCCATATTGTCCAGGTTGTATTTCTTTCTATCTACATTAGTCCATTAAGTGCGAGGTTTTTCAACCTTGGATGGTCTAGCCTCTGGAGCAGCTTCTGTTTCTGCTGGAGGTGCTCCTCTTGCAGCAGTGTTGACTTTGAATATTTGTAGTGGCCCATCTTCTATCACAAGCCACATTTCATCGTGTAAGGCTGATAGGTGAGCCTACATGCGAATCTTCCAGTCATCAAACTCTTCCACAGTAAACAAAGAAATACGAGTTAGATTTGTTTCCATGATAATAACTTAGCTTTAAAGATGAAAGACTTTGAAAACACAAGTATTAAAGCTTTTGAAAAAGATTAAGATCTAGTTCAGTAACTAGTGCGAAGGCTCAATGAACCAACTGTGATACCACTTGTAGGTCCCAAGGGGTGTGGTGTAAGGTTTAGAAGGGAGGGGTTGAATAAACCTTACCAAATTTTCATTTTTAGTCTTTTTAAGAATTTCAACAGAGTTAACTCAAATCAGTTAAGTCCTTGAAGGACAACTAGGTTGGCTTATTTCAGCTAAGTTACCCACTCACCGCACTGGATCGATTTTGTTGATAGTATAACCTTCAGTGCGTCAAGGCTACCTAACACTCAACTTTTTAGTTGATTTGGTTTTAACAGCGAAAGACTTAACACCCTTTGTTAATTTTAAGCTTGTTTTTAACACTTGTTTTTGTAAGTCCAAGCGGCTACGATAATCTAGAGGGGGGTGAATAGATTATCTCTATTTTCTCGATTACGCCCTCTTTTTCGAATTAAACAAGCCAAAACAATAATAAAGGTGCGGGAAGTAAATAACACGCGTCGATTTATAGAGGTTCAACCCACCTAGGGCCTAATACTCTACCACCCCAGTATATCCGGGATGGATTTCAAAAAGAAAAAAGATTTTATAAATTACCAAAATTAATACAACACCTTACAACATCACCTTGAAGAGCACCATACTCTTCTTCAACACCACCTTTGAGATTACCACAATCTCTCTTGAAGATTACCACAATCTCCAATGGCACCTTGTGAAGATAACCACAATCTTCCGACTTAAAGAATACCAAATTCTTCAACACCTTAATGAGCACCACACTATTCAACACCTAAGAAGATCACCACAATCCTCTTGCACCTAACACCTAGATCACCCAAGTGTGTTCTTACCACAAGAACACTCACAAGGATATCTTGTGTTGAATGATAACCCAAATTCAAGATTACAACTCGATAATGAATAATACAAATATTGAGTTCAAGTGTAATCAAGAAATAAGCCTAGACCTCAAAATGTGAAAGTGAAAGACCTTAGGCTATTACAACAAGAATAATAACAATGAAGAACAAATATGTTTGCTTGAGTGTATCTTGTTGTGTTGTAATATTCTCTCTTGTTGTTGTGCTTCAAATCTTTCTCTATTTATAGGAGATGTTTGAACATTGATAGGCTCCTGTTGGAAACTGATTTCTACAAAAAAATTGCAATTAAAATCAAGATTATAACTGTTAGAAATCAACCCCATAAATTAGGGAAAAGCTGTCTGCTGCACAACGGTTAGAATTTTGCTGTCAAATCGTTAGGGCGACCGGTCGCGCACTGATAGACGTTGAAAAACAATACAACAAAATTAACACTACTCGACGGTCCAAAGACAACTCCATTAGATTGTGTTCTAGTTCCGCTTTGGGAACACTAAATCCTAGTTTACGACAATGATCGCGATACAATTAATGCATATCATCAATTGTCTTCCTCTTAATCCCAACCAGAGGACCAGATATATCCACAATGTCATTCATGTATTCTGTGAACATTTTAATGAAACACAGTACATGTTAAAACAGAAAGGATACTTTTTTATTAAAATGTAATACTTTTGCATTAATATCTAATGCCTTTTTCCACTGGTTATGTACTCTGTTCAATAGTATCCGCAACATTTATATTTTCATCTTCAATGATTTCTATTTATTCTTCATCACTAAAAACAACAACTGCTAAATCCAATTTTTCACCTATAAGTAGAAAAAATGAATAAAATATAATATTAATAAATACTATAAAAAATATATAGGTGAATTTTTTGAATATGTTAATATAAGCTGTTAATGTTCATGTTTAAAATAAACATGTTTATTGCTGTAGAGTTCCACTATTTTTTTACTAACAAGCGTCGTTTTTTGCTTTACAAATTTCAAAACGTTCTAGTATCACTTTTCATTCCAAAAGTATCGTATTTAAATTCAAAAGTATCATTATTTTACTAATTAGTATCACCTTTACAGCAAAAAGTATGGATCATGTAACAGAACTTAGTGCATTACCTTCCTGAATGAGTAAATCGTTTCCATCATTATTCTCCATTGCAGAAGTCATCTTTGTAATCAATATTTTGTTGTTGAATATAGCAATAAGTAATGCTTTTTCGCAGAACTTTTGTATGTATATAAATCGAACTGGACTACAGTTTCAAGAAGGTGAAAATTTCATGGAAGGTCGAACTTTTGATTTTTGAAGCTGTAAGAAAGTCGAACTTGCAAAGAATATGAAATTTTTGAACAGCTTTTACGTCTTTGTTAAAGAAATTGCTGAAATTTTAATGGAAATCTCGAGTTTTGGAGTAGGGGGGAGGATGATGACTAGTTTGGTTCAATATTCGATTTGAGCTGAGAGGGCGCGTCGACTAGGGCTGAGGTCCAAGTGTGGGTCGGGTGTGTGCGAATTGGGCTGGGTCCAGGTGTGGGCGGGTGTGTGCGAATAGGGCAAGGGGTTGTTGGGCCAGCGTGTTATGTCTTAGGTTTAGCTGTAATATATTTTCATTTTTTTCCTAAGAATATCGTTGGATCCGGTGGATCTAGCAGTTAAAGCGGCGGGCGGGGGTGTAGGATCCGTCTTACGGAATAGGATCCGTAAGACGGTCCTACAAGAGACCATCTCATACTATTCACCACACCAAATTTGATGTAAGATAAGAGAGAATTTTTTGCATATTTGGTGTAATAGTGTGTATT
This sequence comes from Rehmannia glutinosa, assembly GCA_016081115.2. Lineage (NCBI taxonomy): Eukaryota > Viridiplantae > Streptophyta > Magnoliopsida > Lamiales > Orobanchaceae > Rehmannia > Rehmannia glutinosa. Next base: position 81,895,593 of record CM071936.1, on the reverse strand, counting down.
ATAGAATTGGATTGGGGATACCCTAATTTCTAGGTTGGGTGTAATACAGACTATATTTTGAGTAATATAAATGGACTTTGCATATCAAATACGCATAATATAGCCTTGGATCTCCCTAAAAGGTGGAATATTTGCAGTCAAATTCAAGAAACTCATCCAATTTGTTTCAATGAAAATACTTCCAAACTTTATGGAATTGGTCATAGTTTTTGTGCAATAAAAGGGTGTTGATGTCATAACCTAGATGGTTCTAATAAAATTGGTCAATCTTGCGAGCATGTTACAATTGAGCATCATTAACAGTTTGATATTTTTAATGAAACGATAGATTTCATTTGAATACAAGATTTTATGGTAAATATGTAAACTCATTTCTCTCCGTTGTGGCTCTAGATCTTAAATATTCATTTGACCATTTAACAATTATAATATTTGCAAGCTTGCAAGATAATTATATTCTAATGATTTAATAGATCAAGACATCGGTCGCTTTGGAGAGCTAATACACTATAAATATGACATGGTGCAAAAACTTTTCATCGGAATAAATAGTCTAAGCCAAAAAAAATCCAAAATTTAAACATGTGAAAATAATTCGGGCTAAAGCCTTTTTCAATTTCCCCAATTTAAACGGTCCAAGCCAACAAGCCCCGACCTGTTTAACATCCCTAATAATGGTAATGCAATTACAATACACACACAAATATATACAATAACATCAAATTGTATTCCACTCAATTATTCTCATTACATATCATAGTACAAATCCAGATTTTATAACCATATTTATACAAGCAAAAACTCAAAAGTACAACATTCTCAGCCAGAAATCTCAATAGCCTTGACCTCAGGCTTCTTCACTTCCTCCTTTGGCACAGTGACAGTCAGCACCCCATTCTCCATACTGGCTTTGATCTGATCCAGTTTGGCATTCTCCGGCAGGCGGAAGCGACGGAGGAACTTGCCGGAGCTCCTCTCCATGCGGTGCCAGGTGTCGTTCTTCTCCTCCTTTTCGCGGCTGCGTTCGCCGCTAATCTGGAGGACATTTCCTTCCTCCACCTCCACTTTCACCTCATCCTTCTTCAGCCCTGGAACATCCGCCTTGAACACGTGGGCCTCCGGCGTCTCCTTCCAGTCTATCCGTGTCGCGGCGAATTGAGACGTCTCGTTGGAGGAGGAGACAGGCCACTCACGAAAAGGATCCCATAGATCAAAATCGCTGCTTCGTCGACCGAAAATACTTGGGATCAGCGACATTTTTTTTCTTTCTAATTGAGAAATTGGGGGAGTCTGAGTTTGATTTAATGTGGATTTTGTATGAGAATTCTGTTAAATGCTGTTTGAATGTTTTATCTGCTGCTGCTACACAGAGGAGAATGAAGAATTTATAGGGAAGGAGATGACGGGTTTCTGATTTCGAGTCATGGCGGTGAAGAGTTTAGAGGTTTCAGGAAATTTACAAGAGAATTCCAGAGACTTGCCACTTTGAAGAGAGGAAATATCTGGAGAAAGTAGTCAAGATGTACCAATCATATGTTAACATCTGTCACATATAATTTGAAATGGAGACGGCCACAATATGACCGTCAGTTGGGCTTGATTTGAAGCCCAATAGTTAAGCCCTATATATAATTTAAATAAAGAAAATAATTAGGAAATGCTGATGTTTGGGATTAACCAATTAGATGAGGCCACGGGTCATGTTTGGGATTTTGATTAGGCAAAAAAAAAATTTTCGTCCTTTATCTAAGCCTACTTTGACATTTGGTCCTTTTTCTTTTTACTTTTTACAAATGGTCCTTTTTCTGTATAAAAATTTGACATTCGGTCCTATTACCGCCTGTAGCAGGCAAATGTGACCTGCTACGCTGACGTGACATTTTTTATTTCCGAAATTTTTAATTTAATAGCATTTTTTGCTGACTTGGAGACATGTGGGTTGTTTTGGAGGGAAAACTAATCATACATGGCGTTTTTATTTTTGAAATTTTTAATTTTTATTTAAAAAATAATATCTAATCCTAAAACGTCAAGATACTCAAACGTTCTAAATTTGAAAATAAACCCTAAAACTCGAAAGTTCCCAAATCCTAAAGCACCCATCCTGAAGAAATAGTTAGAAAAATCTGACAAAGTGTGTCGCAATGAAGCTAAGGGATCCCGAATCCTTTGATTCTCCACCTCCAAAAGTCGGTAAGTGGTCCATTGAAATGTATTGTTTATCAAGATGGAAGCATGGACAATTAATTGTTTGTTGAATAATTGTTGTTGCTTTTTATTGTGGGGCTTGTGGGGCTTTTGCTTTATTTTTGATAGCAGCTTGTGGGGCTTTTGTGTTTATTGTCTTTTTATGTTATTTGATATGTTTAACTTCTACTTTTTGTGGTTCACGTGGATATGAATGATGGTTTGTTGGTTTGTCTTTTTTTGTCAATTTTTTTTACAGACTTAAAAGATAAGGATGGGGAAGAGGGTAGTATGTCGGGTGGGAAAACCAGTATTAACTCTGAGTTTAATCCAAGAGACTATTGTGATTGGGGTTTAAATGATGATGAGATACAAGATATGAATGAGGCACTTAACATGGGATATGGTGGAGCAGAGGGTAGTGTTGAAGGGGACAATGAGGATAAAATGAAGACTGATATCTTACAAGATAGTGAATTTGAATTGGAATCTCAAGACAATGAGAAAGAAGATGATGACAAGCTTTTTAATGAGAACATAGATCTTGATGTTGAGTGGTGTGAATTAGATAGTGATTTTGATGGTCCAGAAGGTGATGAGGAAGATGAATTGGGGGATGAAAATGTTTTGGAAAGTGAAGATGACTACTTTAGTGGTAAAGATTCTGATGGGGAAGTTGATGGACAAGTTGTTCCCATTTTTAACTCTGTTCAACTCTATGATCCTACATTTGAGTTAGGTATGATTTTTAGCAATAAAACAGAGCTTAGGGTGGCTGTACATTCACATGCAATCCAACAAAAAAGAAACATTAGAATCACTAAAAATGACAAAAAAAGGTTACATGCTAAATGTGTTGATATTAACTGTCATTGGAGGTTGCATGCAATCAAACCTAACAATGAAAACCACTTTATGATAAGAGAGTATTTTCCCACTCATACATGTCCCCCAACTTTCCATGTTAAAAACTTGAAGTCCAATTGGCTAAGTGGGAAATATATTAACAAGTTCAAGTCTGACCCCAAGAGGAATGTTAAGGGGTTTAGGATTGATGTGATGGAGGATATTAATTGCAATATCACACATTTTCAAGCTTGGAGGGCCAAAAAATTGGCTGTGGAACAGCTTGAAGGAGATTCAAATGAACAATATAAGTTACTTTGGAACTATGCTAATGAAATTGGAAGGACAAATCCTGGATCCACAGTCATCATAGGAACAAACCAGGATAGTGGGGAGAACATTTTTGATAGAATGTATGTGTGCCTACATGCATTAAAAATGGGTTTTTTACATGGTTGTAGGCCTTTAGTTGGTGTAGATGGTTGTCACTTGAAGGGTCCACATGGTGGAGTATTGCTAACTGCTATTGGTCTTGATCCTAATAATAACATATTCCCAATTGCCTATGTTGTGGTTAGTAAAGAAAACATGGATACATGGAATTGGTTTCTAACCCTGTTTAAACTTGACATGCAAATTGACAAGGATTATGAGTGGACCTTTATGTCTGACAAGCAAAAAGGTTTAATACAAGCTTTCAATGAAGTTTTCCCTAATGCTGAGCATAGGTTCTGTGTAAGACACATGCACAACAACTTCAAAAATGCTGGCTTCAGTGGACAAGCCTATAAAATTGCAGTTTGGAGAGCTGCAAAGGCCACAACTGTAAATGAGTATATGAGGAGAATGAGTGAATTGAAGGCATTAGATGAGAAAGCATATGAATGGTTCAGTGACAAACCACCACACCAATGGAGTAAGTCACATTTCACTTCTAAACCTATGTCTGATATGTTACTTAACAATTTATGTGAAACTTTCAATAGTAACATATTAGAGGGTAGGGAAAAGGCTATTTTGTCTATGATGGAATGGATACAGGAGTATTTGATGAGGAGAATGCAACAGAACAGAGATAGGGCTAAAAAAAATGGAACAACACTTTATGCCCTAGGATCCAGAAAATAATTGAAAAAAATGTGGCAAAGTTGTCTGATTGTATACCTGTGAAGGCTGATGATAGACATTATCAAATTAATTGCAAAGATGGGGCCTTCAGTGTTGATTTGGAAAATAGGACATGTGGTTGTAGGAAATGGGACCTTACTGGAATACCATGTAAACATGCCATACGAGCTATCTATTGTCAAGGGTGGGACATCAATGATTTTACAAATAGTTGTTATTTTGTGGAGACTTATCACAAGGTTTATGAACCTGTGATTATGCCAATCAATGGCAGAGATGAATGGCCAATATCAGAATTTATTCCTCCTCTACCACCAAATTTTGGAAGACAAGCTGGTAGGCCTCCTAAGGCCAGAAGAAGGGAACCAGATGAAGTAGTTCAGAAGCAGAAAAAAAAGAGCAGGGGCAGACCAAAAGAAAAAAATCCATACAAGCTAAGAAGACAAGAAAATTTTACTCAAGCTGAAGGTTGCAGCCAACTGACTCAAGTGCAAACCAGCCAAGCCACAAAGGTAAAATAATTTTATTTTATTTCATTTGATTTGTGTAAATATTATTAATTTGTGTATACTTTAATCAATCAGTAAACCACCCACCTAAACAATTCGTATTAATTTGTGTATGCATTATTGTTCTACAGATCAAGGAATCAGGTCCACCTCCATTTGACAAACCACTTCAACAACCACCAAGAATGTGGGACCAGCTCCAAATGCAACAAGGCTCCAACAAGACAAAAAAATTTGTTGATCTGAATGATTGAATATCATTGGCTTCTTTTTGGAATTAGTTTTTGACCAAATATGTAATACAAGCCAAACAATTGTCTCTAAGTTTTAAGGTTCAGTAAACATGATGTTATAACTTGATGCTATTTTGATCAGCGCATTATTAAAATTTGTTGATCCTTGATGTTATTACTTCTATTGTGAATTGAATTACATTTCTTAAACAACTAGTTAAACTTCATTATCATATTGTAATTCATCACATGTTATTAAATTCAATGTACTTGTAACATTCAATTTTTCTTTTTAAACATATTAATTTTTTTTTAAACATTGTATCATTTAGTTTTAAACATTATGGAAATAAAATGTCAATAATATAATGTGCAACTTCTTAATAATGAAGTTAAAAGGAGGGAAATACATTAATAGCTTTAAGTTTCCCTCCATTTTGCCATGTATGATTAGTTTTCCCTCCAAAGCAACCCACATGTCTCCAAGTCAGCAAAAATGCTATTAAATTAAAAATTTCGAAATAAAAAACGCCACGTCAACAGAAAGCAGTCACATTTACCTCGCTACAAAGTGTAATAGGACCGAATGTCAAATTTTTATACAGAAAAAGGACCATTTGTAAAAAGTAAAAAGAAAAAGGACCAAATGTCAAAGTAGGCTTAGATAAAGGACGAAAAAAAAAATTTTGCCTTTTGATTATATAAAGTGCTGATGTTAATACCAGAAAAAATCCTAGCAAATTGATGATCATTTAGTAGCCTACTAGTAAGATATTTATCAAAGAAAAATTAGTTTCTTCGGTGGTTCTGTAACTTTAACTATTGATAGTAATGGCTGGATCTACTACTACCTCGTCCATTAAATATAAGAGAGCAAATGATGGTATAGCAATGAACATCAGGATGATACTAGGAAATATGGTCCACAGAATCTCGATAGTAGTTCCATGAACAATCCTTTGCGGGATTGAGATTTAGTACTGTAAGTAGTTATTTTTAAATTTTAATCCAATACCTTTTAAAAATTTGGACATATAGTTATGTTTTGATCGAAATTGTGTAATTTTACCAAAAAAAATTGACTATTTCTGGTCAACCACAAACATGTCAAAAAAATTGGGGACTTTGGTGATTTGACGTAAAAATTGCCACCAAAATGTTAGAATCCTCAAATTTTATGTGTCAATTTTTGGTGATTTAACGTGTCAGAATACTTGGGATCAAAAAATATTTTGATATTTATTAAGCTCGTTTAGGCTTGATTAAACTCGAAAAGTTCGTGAGCCATTAATATATTTAATAAATTAAGCTCGAGTTTGACTCGAGAATAAACAACTCAAGCTCAAAAATTGCAACTCTATTTAAGGTATACTTACTCGAACTCTATAATATTAATATTATTCATATCCATTTCGTCTTCGATTAAGAAATTACACATGCTACCTATTTGATGACATGTATATACTATCCATGCTAACCCAAAATATTCTTGTCCTCTACAAAATTATGTCCTATATATATATTACAAAAGTACATCCAATACATTTATCTTTTACAAAATGAACCTTCAAGACGAGGGTATTTATTAGGAAAGTACTAGTCTAAATGGGGCGTTCGTAACACTTTAAGGGAATATTTAAAATTTGAGTAGGTCTCCTTTCAGCAGGGTCATTCCTGTGTATATAGAACTTCTCATATAAAAAATTAAAAATAACTAATTAATCAATGTTACAAATATTAATTTCATTAATCTCAACATAAAATAATGAAACATTATATTACAATTTCAGTGTCCAAATCATTAAAATAGTGCTACAAAAGTGATGTTTCAATATTATTAAATAATATATTTAAAGAAAAAACTACCAGTACATTATTGATCTCCTTGTATTTTTTTTAGCTTAGATCTCAATGCATTTTTATCTGCAAAATCATCGACCAATCTTTATTTTAGATAGCTCAAGTGGTATCAATACCCTTTGCAATGGTTTGAACCTCTGAGTCTTTCAATTTCTTTGAGGTTGCATTTGGACAGAAGAATTTGCATTTGGGGAGAGATTTGGGGAAATGATTCAAATGACTCCATCCAAGATGAATTTGAAATCCTCCAAAATGACTCCCAAAATAGCTTACTTGGATTTGAAATCAATTATAAAATTGCACCATTCAAACAACCTCAATGGATTTATAATAATGGATTTGGAATTCTTAACTCCAAATCCATCAATCTAAATGGAGCCTCAGATTTATTCCCTCTTAAAAAAACTCTAAGGAATAAAGGGTTTTATTCGGATGGAAGATCATGAATTATAAGGAATAAAAAAAATAATTATAGATAAATTCATGTTAATGGTGAAATCAAACTACTAAATCTACATATATCTTAAATTTTAAAAATAAATTGTGGAAGAACCCTAAATAAAATATAACAGATATTTCCAAGATAAGAAAACTCTAAACAAAATAAAAGAAATGGACAAGGTTTTTTGTTTTATTTGGTGAAAGGAAAAAAAATGGACTCTTGCTATTGCGAGAGGTAGAACCCACGACCTCAAAGTTAAAGAAATGGCAATAGTCACCGTTACACCAAACTACTCTTTGATAAAAAATACTTAGATATTCAAATATTTAAAAAATAACAAAAGAAAATTGGGACCGAGGGCCAGTGGGGGATCAATCCAGTGACCTTAAGGCATCAGTAACACCCACTTTTTAAATAGATTTTTCAAGTGAAAAACCTGAACGCAAAAAGCCTATCCGTTGTGGACAACAACTTTTTTGATCCCACGAGAAGCGATAGACTCGATACCGCTTCTTCATATTAAGAAAATAAATAAAAAAATTGAGATAATTATTTTGTAATATATATTTGTATATTTTATTTTGAATCCATTTTATTTGAACTTGTCGTTGCATTAACAATAGTCGTTATAGTAACATTATAATTTGCAATTTTTTTACTTTTTCGTCTATAACTATATCAGGTGCCAATTTTTTTTTCTCATTCATCATATCACTCTTAAATTCTCAAACATACAAATTGTTCGAACTACATCTAACTACCTTTTTATTATTTCAATTCTCAAAATATTGATGAAAATACATCGCAAAATGCCACCAATATTCCATCCCTACAAAATTCTCAATTTTCTACTCCTACACAACCCCCAAAATGTTGCAAATATTCCAATTTTTTCACAATTTCTTCCAAATTTTCAAAGTTCTCAAAACTACTCAAGGAATCTGAATACCCCTCAAATGCCTCCATTTTATATGTATTTTCTCGGATATTGGCGAGCCATGGGCAACCAATTTGGGATGTAAATCCCTCCTTCAGGTAGTTTTTCTCCACAACCATCGATTGCCTTCTAATGAATCAAGAAGAGCTAGCATAGATACTTCCGGGACAGACAAGGAACGTTCAATGCCATTATCAATTCCAGACTCACCGTTCCCAAAAAATTCAACACAAATGGGGCTGAAAAATATTGTTCTCGATAAAGATAAGGAAATAACTAATAAAAGGGAAAGAGGTGGCAAAAAGCGGACAACTTGGACAGACGAAGAAGGTGATAAACTTGCAGCCGCATGGCTCACTATCAGTGAAGACTCGGAGGTTGGTAATGATAAAAAAGAAACTGCTTTTTGGAAATGAATTATAAAATACTACAACAAATGTCGCTCAAAGGGAACCGTGGAGAGAGATTGGGTGCCATTAAAATCTCACCTCTATAGACTCCACTCAATGGTGGATGAGTTTACTGCTATTTACAAGTGGTTATATGGCAATCGTTAAAAGTGATGATGATATACTTTTTAGGGCACATCAAGAGTATAAACACAATGGTAATGAGGATTTCAGATATGAACATGTGCAGAGGATTGTTAAAAATTATCTAAAATAGGCTCCACGAGGTGATTACATAAAAAGAAAACAAGAATCTCTCAATTAAGTGGTGGCATATCGTCATCGAATGTGGATGCTTCTATTGATGTGGATGATTGTGAAGTCTGTAGTCGTCCAATCAGGCAAAAGGCAGCAAGAAGAGAGGAAAATCCACAACTACAATATCTAACAATGATGAATATTATAATAGGTTAAAAGGAATAGAAGAACTACAAAGGGAAAAGCTACAAATACAAAAGGAGAAGGCAAATAGAAATGATTATGAAATCTTTATGAAGGTACAAGTGGGATTGTTAGGAAATTTATTGTTAAGATTTTGATGATACCATGTAAAACTTAGAATAGCAAGTTGGCACCCCATTTTAATTTCCTTGTATTTCTATTTTATAATAGATAGGACTGCATGAGCTGAGTGAAGTCAGCTATGTCGAAGAATGCAAGAAGTCAGTTGAAGACTGAAGTGAAGACCCAGTTGTGTGTCAGCTGAGTATGGTCATGATGGAAGGCACAGACTCGACTGAAGGAGATCCAGTTGAGGAACAGTTGTGTAAAGGTTGAAAAAGTGTCAGTCAAGTCAGTAAAGAGCCGAGTCTACCAGTTGAACTGATAGTTGAGTCTTTCCTTAAAGTATGAAGCATACTCAAGTCAAAGGGGTAAGTGCAGTAGTCAAGTCAAGACTGACATTAATCCATTGAATGGAAGTCAATGATATTACTTGATATAGTAATAAGTCCAAGTTGCCCTGTCTTAAAATGTTTGGCCCGGAAATATGCAAAGGGAATAAACTAATGGGAAGCACTGAAGCTTGTGTCAAGCCCTAAAAATCTGAAGAATGATTTAATACGAGGAAGGGTCAACATCACAATGATGCAGGTCAAGAAAAGACAATCCAACGAACAAGAAAGTGTCATTTGAAAATAGCCTATCTCTTCAACGGGCAAATTTTCAAATGAACACTATAAAAGGCTGAGGAAGCAAGAGAGAGAAAAGCACGAATGACACATGAGAGATCAAACATTCTAAGCAACTGAAAGCAAGCAATATCTGCAAGAAATTCCTCAAAGCGTAAATTTCAAAGGAACTCGATCCAACACACGCTGTGAAGGAAAGATTACTTCAACCAGTTGAACAGGAAGAGTTTCAAGAACAAAAAGGGGTCTAATCTCCAAGTTTGAAGGAGTTTTAGTAAGGTTCAAGATCGAACCAGAAGTTTCGAGCTCGTTGGAAGGCTGTGTGATCAATTCCAAGGGTTTGAAGTGAAAGAGCAATGCAACTGCATTGTCTTGTGAAGAAGTTTCGAGTCGCAGGAGAAGCTTTTGTGTGATCAAGGCTGTCTCTAGATCAAGAACTACTTTGTAACCTAATGCATTACTTAGTAGATTCCTCCAAGAGTTGGAGAACGAATATTAGAGGAATTACCCCATCCTCGAACCATTATAAAATTTACTTGTGTCATTAACTTTCAGCACTTTACTTTCTTGCATATATTATATCTACTGATAAGTTAAATTGCAAACCCAGCTGATAATAACAATTGCTAAAATCAAGTATTAAAAACGTGTTTAAAATTAACAAGGGTGTGAAGTCTTCCATTGTATAAAACCAAATCAACTAAAAAGCTAAGTGTTAGCGGGCGTAGCTAAGTTATACTATCAACAGCTCAACCGAGTCTATTGAGTGGGTAACTTTGCTGAAGTAAGCCAACCTAGTCGTCCCCCCGACTTAGGCCGATTTGAGTCAACTCTGTTAAATTTTTTAAAATGACTAAAAACTGAAAAGTTGGTAAAGTTTATTCAACCCCCCTCTCCTTTCTAAACCTTACACCATATTCCTTGGGACCTACAAGTGGTATCAGAGCAGTTGGTTCATTGAGCCTTCCGCATTAGTTACTAAACTAGATCTCAATCTTTTTCAAATGATATAACACTTGTACTTTCAAAGTTTTTTTTTTCATTTCAAAAGCAAAGTTATTATCATGGAAACCAATCTAACTCGTATTCCTATGTTTACTGTAGAAGAGTTTGATGATTGGAAGATTCACATGCAGGCTCACCTATCAGCCTTACACGATGAAATATGGCTTGTGATAGAGAATGGGCCATTGCAAATATTCAAGCTCAACACTGCTGTAAGAAGAGCACCTCAAGATGAAGGAGAGGATGTTGCAGCAGAGCCTAGACCAGCCATGGTTGAGAAACCTCGCTGTGAATGGACAAATGAAGACAGAAAGAGATACAACTACAAGACATTGCACAAGGCTATGTTCAATAAAGTCAAGTCATGCAAACCAGACAAAGAAATCTGGGATAAGCTAACCTAATTTGTGAAAAATCGAAAGGATAAAAAAACAAACTAACGATTCTTTGTTCAAAAATTTGAAAATTTTAAAATGCTTGCGGTGAAAGTCCGGATCACTAGATGCCGATTCACGAGAGAGATCTAATGAGCTTTCGGCTCTTGGGAAAGAGTACACTCAAAAGGAGATGTGCATGAAGATTCTAAGAGCCTGCCCGACTTAATGGGAAATGAAGGTCATGGCCCCTAAGACACTCTATGGACCTCTAAAAACATCAAATTGTGAGATGTTATCGATCTCAAAGCCTATGAGTTTGAGCTGAGAAGAAAAGAGTAGGAGGAGACAACTGTGCTCAAGACAGCTGCACTAATGGCAGTGAAGGGAAGAAAGCTGAGTTAAAGGAGACCATTGACCAGGAGAAAATTGCTCTCATGGTAAAAAGGTTCAACAAGTTCATGAAAAGGAATTACAAAGGAAACAAGGGTGAGACCTCCAGGAGACATTCTTCAGCACCATCCAAAGCAAGGAAGGACATGCCACCCAAGAGAGTTGAACATGAAAGAGCTGACTATCAGAGAGCTGATAATCAGAGAGCTGAGAGAGCTGATCAGAGAGCTAAAAACCTGTGTTGGAATTGCAGGCAACCATGACACTTTGATATTGACTGTTCATATCCACCAGTCAACAAATACAGAAATGAGGAAGAAAGAAGAGTCTTCAGGGAAAGAAGACAATAAAAAAAGAAAGCCATGTTAGCTGTTGAGACTATTGAAACAGCTAAATGTAAAGAGCCAGCAGACTCGCAATCCAAAATCCCAGTTAACTCCCATTTTGATGGCTTGTGATAGAGAATGGGCCATTGAAAATATTCAAGCTCAACATTGTTTTAAGAAGAGCACCTCAAGATGAAGGAGAGGATGTTGCAGCAGAGCATAGACCAGCCATTGTTGAGAAACCTCGCTGTGAATGGACAAATGAAGACAAAAAGAGATACAACCTGGACAATGTGGCCAAGGATATTATCTACAAGACATTACACAAGGTTATGTTCTATAAAGTCAAGTCATGCATCTCAGATAAAGAAATCTGGGATAAGCTAACCCTAATTTGTGAAAAATCAGAACAGATAAAAAAAACAAACTAACAGATGATGTTCAAAAATTTGGAAATTTTAAAATGCTTGCAGGTGAAAGTCTGGATCAGCTAGATGCCAGATTCACAGAGATGACTAATGAGGTTTCAGCTCTTGGGAAAGAGTACACTCAAAAGGAGATGTGAATGAAGATTCTAAGAGCCCTCCCAGCTTAATGGGAAATGAAGGTCATGGCCCTAAGACACTCTATGGACCTCTAAAAAACATCAAATTATGAGATGTTATCAGATCTCAAAGCCTATGAGTTTGAGCTGAGAAGAAAAGAGTAGGAGGAGACAGTTGTGCTCAAGACAGCTGCGCTAATGGCAGTGAAGGGAAGAAAGCTGAGTTAAAGGAGACCATTGACCAGGAGAAAATTGCTCTCCTGGTAAAAAGGTTCAACAAGTTCATTAAAAGGAATTACAAAGAAACAAGGGTGAGACCTCCCGGAGACATTCTTCAGCACCATCCAAAGCAAGGAAGGACAGGCCACCCAAGAGAGTTGAACATCAAAGAGCTGACTATCAGAGAGCTGATGGAGCTGAGAGAGATGACCAGAGAGCTGAAAACCTGTGTTGGAATTGCAGACAACCAGGACACTTTGCTGTTGACTGTTCATATCCACTAGTCAACAAATACAGAAATGAGGAAGAAAGAAGTCTTCAGGGAAAGAAGACAAGAAAAAAAGAAAGCCATGTTAGCTGTTGAGACTGCTGAGCCAGCTAAGTGTAAAGAGCCAGCAAACTCGGACAATAGTGAAGCTGGCTACTCTAGTAATACTGAGGAAGAGGCCTTGATCTGCCTCATGGCTAAAGAACAAGATCAAGAAGATGAGGTACACTCTAACTCATCTCATTCTGATTCAAGTTATAGTGACTGTGATACACACACTTCATCACCCACAGATATTTATGATTCATTAGGCAAAATGATGAAAGATTTTGAGCACATTGAAACCTCACACACACTTTTAAATGAGGAAAACAACCAGCTTAAAAGCCAAAACTCACAGCTGACTAAAGAGTTGAGTACTCTAAGTCAAATAGCTGATGAGAACGCCAAGCTCAAGGCTGAAAATGCCAGAATTCTAGCAGAGTTAGTTGCAACTGAAAAGAGAGAAAAAGATCTTAAAAATGTGATTGCCTCATTTACAAAAGCATCCAAATCATTGGATGAACTTATAATGAGTCAAAAAGAGTGTGGAGACAAGACATGCATAAGATTAAATTCCTTTGTGCATAGTCAAACTCCAGAGTGATTTTGCAGAAAAGATCCTCAAGAAATGAAGGAATCCAAAAGCCTAAAACACCATATGTTGCACCAACCACACCAAAACACAATCACAATCATACTGGCCTTGGATACAAAAGTAAAGGAAATAAGCGTAGAGAATCTTTGAAAGGACAAGCGAAATAAAATTTAAAAGTCCATCACAGACTCTAACGTAAAATACACTGTGAAAGCTAAATAGAGCTACCAAAAGCCCAGAGATTTCAACAAAGAAATTCATATGATGGGAATGGTAGAAACTATCCAAACCAAGCCGATTGGAATAACCAAGTGAAATATCAGCAAAAACCTATGGGATATAAGCCAAAATGGCAAAGACCTCAACCTCAGCAAAGGTCATTCCCAAGGCAAAAGAGCTATTATCAGCACACATATGCACCCAAGCAGAACACCCACAAATTCCACTATTACCCCAAGAAAGCAAATGCTCAAACACACACATAGGCGTACAGACAAAAGAGACAGTTGTATGATCCTAAAACCCCCAAGCAAGTTGCTAATATGCATTATGATTATGGAACTGATAGATGGCAACCTCTTAGAGCCAGATCATCTGGCTATAGGTTGGTTGGAGCATCTTATAGCACTAACCCCTAGGACCCAGACAAGTATGGGTACCTAAAAATTAATTTCATTAATTGCAGGTTCAAGGAACAACTGAGTGCCAAGGAACCTGGTACATAGATAGTGACTGTTCTAGGCATATGACAGGAAATAAAAGAAATCTGTCAAAATTCAAGGAGATCAAAAGTGCAAAATTCATATTTGGAACGGACTGGAGATCACAGATGTTGCATATGTTGAAGGTCTCAACTTCAGCCTGTTGAGCATCAGCCAACTCTATGACTACAATGTGGGATTCAACATGGGAATATGTCAGATCAAGGATGTTGAATCAAATGAGATTGTGCTTCAAGGAACAAGACGAGAAAATATGTATGTAGTGGATTGGTCACCTGAACTTTAAGACAATCAAAAAGTACAGCCAAATCCATTTGGCTGTGGCACAAGAAGCTAAGTCACCTGAACTTTAAGACAATCAACAAGCTTGCGAGGAGTCATCTTGTGGAAGGATTTCCTGACTCAGTATACAAGAAAAAAAGTATCTGCGATGCATGCTAGATGGCCGGAAAGCAAATCAAATCATCTTCCAAGGATAAGCCAAACCCTTCTTCAACAAGGATATTGCACCTATTGCGCATGGACTTATTTGGTCCTGTTTAACCAGCCAGCACCAGTGGAAAGAAATACCCCTTAGTGGTGATGGATGATTATTCAAGATATACATGGACAATCTTCATGTGTAACTCAGTATTGTGTTGAAAATCTTCGTGTGTAACTCAGAAATTACCTCAGCTGATGAGAAGAGTTTAAAATGAGAAGATCCAAACCATTATAAAGATAAGATCTGACAAAGGAACTGAGTTTGTCATTGGGATTATAACTCAGTAATGTGTTGAAAATTGTATTGCTCATGAGTTATCAACTGCAAGGACTCCACAGCAGAATGGAGTAGCTGAAAGAAGGAACAATACTCTCAAGAAAGCTGCAAGGACCATGTTAGCTGAAGTTGGATGGCCTAAGAGATTTTGGGCTGAAGCCATAATCACAACATGATATACCCAGAATCGATGTATGATCAATAGGTAATTAACCAAGGTTCCCTATGAGATCTGGACAGGGAGAAAGCCAAATGTTGGATATTTCAAGATATTTGGATGTCAGTGCTTCATCCACAACAATGGCCAGGATAATTTGAAGGCTTTTGATGCTAAAGCGGATGAAGGTATCCTTTTGAGATACTTAGCTGAGAGTAAAGCCTACAGAGTGCTAAACAAGAGGACAATGGTCACAGAATAGTCTATCCATGTGGTGTTTGATGAGCCAAATGTAAATGGAGAAGACATTGATGAGTTAGTCGAGAATTTCGAATCGCCCAACCGTCTGAAGAGTTCCTATGTTGATGTGGGAGCACTCAACCCTGAAGATGATGAGATAGATGAATCTCAAGACGCTGGAAGGTCTATAGCTGAATGATGATGAAGAAGATGTTTAAGACAACTTAGTTGCAAGACATTTGCCAATTCAGCGGACTTACTCTAACGGATGTGAGATGGCTGAGAGACCATCCATCTGAATTAATCATTGGAGATGTCAGAGATGGTATAAGGACCAGATCCAGATCCCAACATGAAGTTATGTTCACTTATTTTATTTCCTAAATAGAGCCTAAAGATGTATCTCAAGCATTGGAAGACACGCATTGGATTCAGGCTATGCAAGAAGAGTTGAATCAGTTTGAAAGAAACAAAGTATGGGAATTGCTTCAAAGGCCTACTCACCAAAATGCCATTAGTTAAGTGGGTATTCAGGAACAAGATGAATGAGGAAGGATCTGTTGTAAAAAATAACGCAAGATTAGTAGCCAAAGGGTATTGCCAAGAGGAAGGTATAGATTTTGATGAAACCTTTGCTCCTGTTACTAGATTGGAAGCAATAAGGATGTTTCTGTTTGATAAATGGTTTTATCATGATTTTGATGATTTTGTTTTTATACCAAAACAATGTTTTTAAAGGTTGTCCAAATACTCCTAGATGATTTAAATTTTTTTTTAAATATTTTCCGGCGTATTTCTTCAAGTCTATTTTCCACAAAATAGGACAACGCTTTTATATGATTTTGTGTCAAGTGTTTTTACATCAAAACAATGTCCCTGAATGTTGTCCTAATACTCCTGATTGGTCTAAAATATTTTTACTATTTTTCGGAGAATTTCTTGAAGTTTATTTTCGATATAAAATTGGACAACACTTATGTTTCAGGCTCGACCGGTCGCCCTATAGGGCAACCCGTACCTGTGTTGAGTTTTGGAACAGAAAAAGGGATGGAGGAAAACTTAAGGCGGATTTGGTCGACACGGAGGTCGACCAAGAGGGGCGACCGATCGACCACTAGGGCGGCCGGTGCCTGGAAGCCACCTCAAGTGCGATCTTCTCTGTTTCATGTTTTAACTACCCCAACCGGTCCAACATGAGAGGCGACCGGTCGTACCCCCTCCTAACCGGTCCCCCTGTGTAAAAATTACGAGTTTTCAATTTCAACTTATCTCACGACCCGGTCGAACCCCTCGTTTGACAAAGAAACTATCCGTTGAGTTTGCGCATGACTTTTCTTAAATTGTGGGATTGATTTCTAATGACTATAATCTTGATTTTAATTGCAATTTTTTTGTAGATATCGATTCCAAGAGGAGCCTATCAAGTATCAATCATCTCCTATAAATAGAGGAAGATTTGAAGCACAACAAAAAGAGAGAACAACACAACACAACAAGATATTCTCAAACAAACACTTGGTCTTCTATTGTCATTATTCTTGTTGTAATTTGCCTAGCTTATCACTTTCACATCCTTGAGGTCTAGGCTATTCTTGATTACACTTGCACTCAATTGTATAATTCATTATCGAGTTGTAATCTTGAATTTTTGGGTTATCATTCAACACAAGATATCCTTGTGAGTTGTAGGTCGGGGGGTGTAAGTGTAAGGTTTAGAAGGGGGTTGAATAAACCTTACCAAATTTTCGATTTAGTCCTTTTAAATCTACTGAGTTGATACTACGGTTTGTGTCCTTGATGGACCGATCAACTTAGTCACTCAAGTAGAGTTAATCACTCAACAAACTCAATTGAGCTGTTGATGGAATAACTCAAATTGTTAGCTCTAAATTAACTCGATTGTGGTTTTGTTTTTTGGAAGACTTAACACCCTTAAGTTTGATTAAGTAAGAGTTTAGTGCTTGGTTTAGTACTTATAATTTATCAAGTGGATAGCAAATTTATCGTGAGATATAAGCAATTAAAAATGCAAGAATTAAGGTCTTTGAAAAGTAAATGACACAAGTAAAATTTTTATAGAGGTTCGAAGATGGGGTAATTCTTCTACTCCTCTCTTCTCCAACTCTCGGAGGAATCCACTAGGTAATGATCGGTTTACAAAGTGGTAGCAGTCCCGGATACAAGTCTTGATCACACGGCCGACTTGATCCTTTGGGACTCGATCTGGAGACGCTTGATCACTCGGTGGCTTCTCATGCGACTCGGCTTCTTCTTCACAGGGCACCGCTTTGCTACTACTGTACTCACTTGCTCAAGCTCTTTGGATTTGATCACGAAGCCCTCCAAAAGCTTAAGACTTGGCTCAACCTTGAACCTTCCTACAATCCTTCCTGGAATGTAGACCCCTTGTTTTCAGTATTTTCCTCTTCAACTGATTGAAGTTATCTTTCCTTCACAGGTGAGTGTTGGATTGATGTTCTTCGTAATGTAGGCTTGAGGATTGAGAATGTTTCAGTTTTTCTACTATGCTTGTATATCTCACATGTGTGTCATCTATATATCTTTTTTTCTCAAACAAACTCCTCAGCCTTTTATAGTGAACTTTCAAAAATTTGCCCGTTGAAGAGATAGGCTTATTTTTGAAAGTCACTTGCAGTCGTTGGCTTGTCTTGTTGATTCTTGGAATTGCCATTTCCTCGTATGAATTGTTCTTTCACCTTTTCAGAGTTCGACACGGTGTAGTGCTTCCCATTGGTTCATTCCTTTTGCACGCTTCTGGGACTGAGCACTCCGAGAAAGGTGGTATGGAGATATTACTTGTTTAAGTAATTCTCTTGATTTCTGTGCAACGGATCTTTTACAGTTATCTTGACTTGACTGCATTTCCTTGCTTTCCCAGGTGACTTAGAGTCGACTTCCAATCATTGGATGACTCTTCGTCACTTCAACTTGAGACTTGGCTTTTCTTGAGTTGACTTGACTAATGCTCCACTGTTGTATCTCATTTCGCTTCTATAGTAGAGTTCTGTCTACTCTTCTTTGCCATACTCAATTTGTCTCACGGTGAGTCTTCCTTCAAGTCTTGATTGTCTTCTTGCATGTTAGGGCGTGGCGACTTAACTCGGCTTGGTCACTCTATTTATTACAATGCATTTTACAACAAGAATTGGGGTGCCAACTTTCTATTCTAAGTTTTACATGGCATTCATCAAAATCTAAACAATAAAATTCCTAACAATTTCCCCCTTTTTGATGATGCCAAAACTTAAACCATACAAAAATGCAAATAACAAAGATACATACAGATAGTGTATTGACATAGAATGTATGCGTCAGAATCAATCTTTTTATTGATCATATCATTCTTGTACTTAACACAATGTTTTTACAAGGTGTATCGAGCATATAATTGTCTTCACAAAAAAATAAAGAATTTATAGCTTTATTACGGAAGACTTACATTGTATGTATTTACATAATAAAATACACGAAGGGTTGGACAAAGCAACACTTCACCTCCTTATTGTCTCCTTCTTTCATCTTGTTCAAAGATCTTCTTCTCTTCTTCTCTTCTTCTCGTCGTCAGCTGCCTTCTTTTTCTTTTCATATGCCTTCCTGGCAGCTTCATCTTTTCTTATTCTTTCCTGTCTCTCCTGCCATAGCTGAGTTTGTCTCTTGTTTTCTTCTTCTATTCTTTTTGCATACTCGGCGTTAGTTTTAGCCACTCGCAAATTTGCCACTTGGTCAAGCCCGCCCAGAGATCCCTCCTTTCTTTCCCGGATCTCGTATTCAATATTCTTGGGTAGAGGCCTAAGTCAAGCTTCTTCCTCCACTCATCGCTTCTTCCTCTACCCTGGGCGATATCTTTGTCTTTGGGGTCTTCTTTCGGTGAGTGACGGCGGAGTGACCAGCAGAGTGATCACGGAAGTCTGCCGCCTGTCGCCTTCTTCACATAACGTGAGACCCTTTTCCAAAGACAAGTCCCAAGCTTGAGCCATAGACATATTTGCAAAGTATCCTTGATTCGAGCGTTTTGAATTCGTCGGCGATCGTGGCTCTGTCCCGACATACGAAATGGCATAAGTGTCTCGTCTCTTGGAATGCCTCCGTGTTCTTTCAAGATGTTCATAACTCGGGCATCCATTCTTCCTTCCACTTCCTTCATCCCTCGCCCGATTGTTTTTCTCTTCTCGGCCATAGATACAGCAGAGTCTTTGGAGTGGCGAGTCGAGGAGTTTGCCGCTTATAATGTCACCTGTGCAGGACCTGTTGAGGGGTTTGTGCAATCATCAAGGTCATATCTTTTGATCCTTCCCCCTCAGATTTTCCTTTCTTTTGTTTCAAAATTTCCTCGGTGATTTTCCCTTCTCATTTGCTCCTTTCTTTTCGACTTCAGATTTTTCTGCTTTAAGGTATTCCTCTTCCCCTTTTTGGCATCATCAAAGGATAGAGGAACCCGGGGAACATCTTTGGCAAGCATGAAGTCGATTCTGCGGATAGTCGAAGTTTCGCTTCAAGTCTGCTGCGTTGTAAGACGGAATTCGGATCGAGTAGCGTTGGACTCTGCTGAAATCGGCTTCATCTCGGCCATGAGAAGGCTGAATTTTCTAGTCATGTGTTCTTCCAAACGCTGTAGATCATTCGTATTTTGCTCACGCAGTAACTTTATCTCGGCAGTATGAGCTTCATGCATGTGCTCAATATGTTCTCTCGGCTTCGTTTTTGCATCAAGCATTTTGACTCTCCACACTAGCGACTTGTTGAACAATGTCCTGAAGTATCTCACTTGTTCCACACGCATTGTTTTTTCTTTGTTGCCACCATTCCCCGATTGATTTGTTATGCCTCTCAAGTCGGCTGTAAGGGTGGCATCTCTGTTGTCCAATCGCATATCCAAAGAGGCCGAGGCCTCTCCATCCGTTCAACCTCGGCAAATAGTGCCTTGAACACTTCTCGAACTTGGTGATTCTTCATTGCGGTGATGGCCATGCAAACATTAAAATCATAATCAAATTTGGAACAATGGTGTCGATGGAAGAACAGAGCTGGTTTGTGATAGCGTGCTTGTTCGTTTTCGACTCTTCGTGGAGTTCTGGTATCTCCGGGGAAAAAGGAAAAGATTCTACAAAAGATTCATCACCGCCAACCAGGATCTCATTCAATGATGAGCGGTGCGCGTGAAGTTCTTTTGGGAATCGATCTGCTTTGCGGCTTGAGGAGCTGCGCGGTGGTCTCTTGTTCACCGGGTTTTGTTGTGAAGTGGTCCCGGTTCTTGAGCCTCGATTGTCTCAACAGATTTCGTTGGTCTCGGTTTTGAGCCTCGGTATCTCAACAGCCCCGTTGGTCTCGGTGATTTTTCCAATTGCTTAGACCGGTCCTCGGCCTTATCGAGCGTCATCGGACGATGATGAGATTTCCATTAGTGGCTCATCATCAAAGTTAAAGGTTTGTGAGTAGTCTTGGGATCGAGACTTGCTCGTGCTTGGAACATCCGCCTTGGTGAGTCTTTTGGATTTGCACGGGGATGACTCAACTTCTTCTTCGCCTTCCGATCCCGAAAGGATACATCAGATTATTCGGGGAATCATGAAGTGCACTTATCTCCTTCTCGGATGGGTCGATTATAGCAGGAGGGATGTTCTCTGAGCTTCTTTACCCCGGGAAGTCTCAACCTCCGTGGGCCTTCGCACCTCGGTCTCTCTTTGCGGCGAGGCTTGGTCCTCCCTTTCGACAAAGTGGTGTTGTCTTAGGGTCTTCTCGGTGGCATCCATTGGAGTCTCAACCCCGTGGATTGCACTTTCATCGCCAGTGTTAACTCGTACATTCCTTCCCCGTGCCTCGCGCATTAGCAGCGGCGTCATTAGCCGGCGGTTGGCACCTCGGTGAGACAGAGTGTCAAGCGCCCCGAGCTTCGTTGATGGCAACTTGTTGTTCTTCTTGTATTTGTATTTTCTCTACTTCGCCTCCTTGATTCGTTGTGGAGTCATCTGCAGCATCCTCCGACGTTCTGCAGGTGGAGGGAGTTTCCCCCTCATTTGGCGCACCACGGTGAGTGACTTGGAATGGGGTCACTCGTCTCCAAGCTCCCACTGTTTCGATTGATTGTTGGCCGTTGGGGCGGTGGTAACACACCTTCAATAGGGGTTGGCTCGACCGGGGTCCCCACTATCCCGTTTCATCGCCAAGTCCCTTATTGCATTTCCGAAAGTGAGTGGGAAGTGGTAGCAAAGAACAATATGATGGCGATTTCTTGAACCACTCCCATTGGATCAATTTCGGTGTGTTCGGAGGACTCTCCTGGTCCCTCCATCAATCTTTGCTCGTGAAGGATTCTTGATTCGTGCAATGCTTGCCGCATTTGCAACTCTTACGTGGCGGGCGGCATTCTCCGGATCTCATCATCGTCCGAGAAGACATCAAGGAGACGATGTGTGTGTTACGTAGTGCCGAGGAGATAGGGCGGATGCTTGCCTTCTCACGTGCCTCGGCTTCCTCGGCTTGCTTTTCTCTCTCCTTTTCCTTGTAATCTGCAGGATGTCTAAGCGATTGTCTTCATCAAGTCTTTGGGGGCACGATTTTAGTCAAGGAAATTTAGCAGTTCCTCTTCTTCTTCTATAAACTCGAGCCGTTGGAACCTGTTCCCTTGACTTACTCAACTTCCATTTCCTCCACTCACGCAGCGATTTTGGATGTCCTGCGGGTAAGGTGGAGATAGGATCATTACATCACTATCCGCTCTAGCAGAGTTCTTCTTTTGTGCTTCAATTGTGTGTGAATTCTGTTTGTGTCTTCGGAGTTGCTCTCTGATCGCCTTCAAAGAGACTTGGCTATTTCATCAATTACATCCGGAGACTCTACTTCTCCGTAGTCTCCGGTATCTTCTCTAGCCGAGTAACCGACTCATTTGGTTTCTCCGATTGAGCGCTTGATGATTCTTCTTCGTCTCTAGTTTGTACCGAGAGAATTTCTGGTTTGAGACGGTGTCCTCTCGAGTCTTGGGCGGGGGGGCGTCTTTGGTGTCTTTTTCTCGGGAGCGGGCGTCGTGGCTTCTCGGTTCTCCTCTTTTTGACGATCGGAGAAGGTATTTGAGAGTCCTTCTCGACCGCTGCCTCGAGGCAGGAGACACGGCTGCAGGGCGGTGACTCTACCTGCGGGCGGGAGCATGTTTGGTTTTCTTTTTGCGAGGGGTGATCTTTTTCTTAGTTGCGGGGCAGCTTTCTTCTTAATTTGGAGAGGAAACTTGTATGTATCTTGGGTCGGTGATTCCCCCTCACAGTGTCGACTCTCTTGGCGTAAGCTCTCTTGTGCGCGCGAGAGAGGTTTGCTCGAACATCCTCTTGTTAACATGGAATGCCTTCCCATGTCTAAGAGGGACTCCTTTCACCTCCAATAGCCGGCCAATCACCAGGCCATATCCTAGGGATCCTCCAAATGTGCCATCTTCTTTGAAGGATTTGTTCCCACGTTAAGCAGAGTCTGCTGTGAGACAAACTCATTGATTGTTAGGAATTTTATTGTTTAGATTTTGATGAATGCCATGTAAAACTTAGAATAGAAAGTTGGCACCCCAATTCTTGTTGTAAAATGCATTGAGTGGCCAAGCGAGTTAAGTCGGCTACGACCTAACATGCAAGAAGACAAATGAAGACTTGAAGGAAGACTCGCTGCGAAAACAGTGAGTATGGCAAAGAAAGAGTAGATGGGAACTCTATGAAGAAGAAGCGGTGAGATGCGGTGAGTGGAGCATCAGTCAAGTCAACTCAAGAAAGGCCAAGTCTCAAGTTGAAGTGACAGAAGAGTCATCCAATGATTGGAAGTCGACTCTAAGTCACCCGAGGAAAGCAAGGAAATGCGGTCAAGTCGAGATAAGCTAAAAGATCCGTTGCACAGTAAATCAAGAGAATTACTTAAACAAGTAATATCTCCATACCACCTTTCTCGGAGTGCTCGATCCCGAGGCGTGCAAAAGGAATGAACCAATGGGAAGCACTACACCGTGTCGAACTCGAAAAAGGTGAGAACAATTCATACGAGGAAATGGCAATTCCAAGAAGCGCAACAAGACAAACCAACGATCGCAAGTGACTTTAAAAAATAAGCCTATCTCTTCAACGGGCAAATTTTTGAAAGTTCACTATAAAAGGCTGAGGAGTTTGTTTGAGAAAGAAGAGATACATAGATGACACATATGTGAGATATACAAGCATATTAGAAAATCGAAATATTCTCAATCCTCAAGCCTACACTACGAAGAACATCAATCCAACACTCACCGTGAAGGAAAGATAACTTCAATCGGTTGAAGAGGAAAAATCGAAAACAAGGGGTCTACATTCCGGGAAGGATTGTAGGAAGGCTCAAGGTTGAGCCAAGTCTTAAGCTTTTGGAGGGCTTCGTGATCAAATCCAAAGAGCTTGAGCAAGTGAGTTGTAGTAGCAAGCAGTGCCCTGTGAAGAAGCCTCGAGTCGCACGAGAAGCCAACCGAGTGATCAAGGCGTCTCGCATCGAGTCCCAAAGGATCAAGTCATTTGTGTGATCAAGACTTGTATCTCGGACTGTTACCACTTTGTAAACCGATCATTACTTAGTGGATTCCTCCGGGAGTTGGAGAAGAGAGGAGTAGAAGAATTACCCCATCTTCGAACCTCTATAAAAATTTCATTGTGTCATTTACATTTCAAAGACTTTAATTCTTGCAATTTTAACTCGCTTATATCTGTGATAAATTTGCTATCCACTTGATAAATTATAAGTACTAAACCAAGCACTAAACTCTTACTTAATCAAACTTAAGGGTGTTAAGTCTTCCTTGAAAACAAAACCACAATCGAGTTAATTTAGAGCTAACAAGTGAGTTACTCCATCAACGGCTCGAGTTGAGTTTGTTGAGTGATTAACTCTCTTGAGTGACTAAGTTTCTGTCCATCAAGGACACTGTTTGTGTAGAATCAACTCTGTAGATTTAAAAGGACTAAATCGAAAATTTGGTAAGGTTTATTCAACCCCCTTCTAAACCTTACACTTACACCCCTTGGGACCTACAAGTGGTATCGAGCGGTTGGTTCATTGAACCCTCCGCACTTTGGTTCTTGAACTAGATCTCCAAACTTTTCAAAGTGCGCTTTAGTACTTAAACTTTCAAAACTCTTCTTTATCATTAAAATCTATTATCATGGAAGCAAATTTGACACGCATCCCTATGTTCACTATTGAAGAATTTGATGATTGGAAAATTCGTATGCAGGCTCATCTATCAAACATTACATGATGAGATGTGGATAGTGATAGAAGATGGGCCTCTCGCAAATCTTAAAGGTGAACACAATTTGCACGAAGAGTTGCGGTGAAGGAAGAAGATGTTGCTCTAGACCAGTCATGGTTGAAAAACCAAGAACTAAGTGGACAAATGATGACGAGAAAAAGATATAACCTGGACAATGTAGCCAAGGATATCCTCTACAAAACCTTGGACAAAGCCATGTTCAACAAAGTCAAATCATGCAAAACGGCTAAAGAAATGGGGACAAGTTCGACATTGATTTGTGAAGGCTCGGAGCAAATCAAAGAAAACAAATTATCGGTGGGTGTCTGAAATTTGAGAACTTCAAAATGATCTCGAGGAGAGAACCGGATCAACTAGACGCTCGGTTCACGAAATTACAAATGAGTTATGCACTTGGAAAGGAATATACACAGAAGGAAATGTGTATGAAGATCCTAAAAAGTCTTCGGTGAATGGGAAATGAAGGTCATGGCTTTGAGACATTCCATGGACCTATCAAAGACATCCAACCATGAGTTATTCTCGGACCTCAAAGCCTACGAGTTTGGTGAGAAGAAAAGACCGAGGAAGAGACAATTTGTACCCAAAACAATTTGCTCTAATTGTTAAAGATGGGAAGAGAGCTGAGGTCAAAGAGGTCATTGACCCGAAGAAAAATAGCCCCGATGGTTAAAAGATTTAACAAGTTCTTTAATAAGAACTACAAGAGAGGAAAGGGTGAATCTTCCGAAGACACTCGGCTCCTCCAAATCAAGGGATGATAGGCCAACCAAGTGAACAGATCATCAAAAAGTTGAGTATCAAAGGGCGACAATCCAAGAATGGAAAGAGTCGATCAAAAGGTTGAGTATCTATGTTGGAATCAGACAACCAGGTCACTATGCCATTGATTGTCCATATCCTGTAGTCAACAAGTACAGGGATGAAGAAGAAAGGAAGATCTTGAGAGAAAGAAGACAAGAAAAGAAAAAGGCAATGATGGGCTGAGAGGCTGCTGAAACAGCCAAGTCAAGAGAGACAGTGATTAGAGAGCGAGTGAAGTGACTACTCAAGTGACTCGAAGAAGAAGCCTTGATCCGCTTGATGGCCAAAGAACAAGATCAAGAAGATGAGGTACAATCTAACTCAACAAACTCAAACACGAGTGATAGTGACTGTGACACACACACTTCATCACCCACCGATCTTTATGATTCATTAGGCAAAATGATGAAAGATTTTGAACACATTAAATCCTCACACACACTATTGAATGAGGAAAACAGCCTACTCAAAGGTCAAAACTCAAAGCCGACTAAGGAGCCGAGTACTCTAAGTCAAATAGTGATGAGAATGAAAGTTTAAAGGTGAAAATGCTAAATTAGTAGCGAGAAATTGCCGCTATAGAAAAGAGGGAGAATGACCTCAAGAATGTTATTGCCTCATTCACTAAGGCATCTAAATCATTGGATGATCTTATCATGAGTCAAAGAGAATGTGGAGACAAGACAGGCTTAGGATTTAATTCCCTGTGCTATGTCAAACCTCAAAAGTAATTTTGGAAAAAGGATCTTCAAGTCATGAAGAGTCCGAAAAATCCAAAACTCAAAATATTGCACACACATTCACTCCAAAGCACAATAACAAGCAAAGCGCCTTGGTTACAAAGGAAAAGGAAAACGACCCAGTTGAGTGTCTTTGAAAGGACACAGTGAGAAGAGATTCACCAAGTCCTCAAAGAAACTCCTAAGAAAATACTCGTAAAAAGGAAGCGGAGAGCTACCAAAAATCCTTAAAATCCATAAAAGAAATACATATGATGGGAATGGTAGAAAATATCCAAGCCAAGCTGATTGGAACAATGTGAACTATCAAGCATAAACTTATGGAATATAAGCCCAAATGGCAAAGGCCAAGAACTCAAGAAAGGCCATTCCAAAAGTATAAGAGCTTTCATCGAACACCTATGCACCTAAGCATCACACTCAAAGTCACCACAATTACCAAGGAAGGCAATTGCTAAAACACATATGCAGGCATACGAGACAAAAGAGCAATTTGTATGAACCTAGAATCCCCAAGCAATTTGCGTAATTAATTATGATTATGGCATCGATAGATGGCAACCCTTTAGAGTGAAATCATTTGGCTATAGGTTGGTTGGATCATCTTACAATTCTAACCCCTCGGGACCCGAGACAAGTATGGGTACCTAAAACTTAATTTCCTTGATTGCGGGTTCAAGGAAGTGAGTGCAAGGAACTGGTACATGGATAGTGGTCATTCCCGGACACATGACAGAAACAAGAAAAATCTGTCAAAATTCAAGGAAGTTAAAGGAACAAAAGTCATATTTGGAGGAAATGAAGCTCCTGGTGAAATAAGAGGCATTGGAACCATCAAGAGGAATGGATTAGAAATCACAGACGTTGCATATGTTGAAGGACTCAACTTTAACCTGCTAAGCATCACCAACTCTATGACAAGGGTTACAACGTTGGATTCAACATGGGAATATGCCAAATCAAAGATATTGAATCAAATGAAGTTGTCTTTGCAAGGATGTAGAGAAAAATATGTATGTAGTGGATTGGTCAATGCAACACCCGAAAGCACTGTCTACTAGCAAAAAGCAAATTGAATCAAGTTAGGTCGCGTGGCACAAAAAGCCGAGTCACCTGAATTTCAAAACAATTAACAAGCTGGCAAGAAGTCATCTGGTAGAAGGACTTCGGACTCGATGATACAAGAAGGAGAGTATATGTGATGCATGTCGAAGGGAAAGCAAATCAAATCGTCATTCAAAGAAAAGACATGCCCATCCTCAACAAGAATATTACATCCGCTTCATATGGATCTATTTGGCCCAAGTGGAACCAGCCAAAGATAAGTGGAAAGAAATACACCTTGGTGGTAGTAGATGACTACTCAAGATATACATGGACAATATTCATGTGCAAGAAGAAAGAAACTCTACAAAAACTACCACGGTGATGAAGAGGATTCAAAATGAGAAGAGTCAAACCATTATCAAAATAAGATCAGATAGAGGAACCGAGTTTGTCAATGGAATAATAACTCAAGATCTTGTATTGAGAATGGTATTGGTCATGAACTATCGCAGCAAGGACTCCACATGAGAATGGAGTTGCGAAAGAAGGAACGAGAACTCTCAAAGAAGAAAGCAAAGACCATGTTAGTCATTTGACGGGGTTACCAAAAAGATTTTGGGTCAAGCAATCAACACGACTTGCTACACCCAAAACAGATGTATGATAAATAAAGTGACAAAGACTCCTATGAGATCCGGTGGAAGAAAACCAAATGTTGCATATTTCGAATATTTGGATGTAAGTGCTTTCATCCACAACAATGGCAAAGACAATCTAAAGGCTTTTGATGCTAAAGTGATGAAGGTATCTTCTTAGGATACTCGGTGAAAGCAAAGCCTACAAAATACTCAACAAAAGAACTATGGTTACTGAAGAATCCATTCATGTAGTATTCGATGAGCCAAATGTAAATAGAGAAGACATTGAAGAGTCGGTGATAAGTGAATCATCCAACCATCTGAGAAGAGTCCATATCTTTCAAGTCAAGTTTGGAATTATCAATTGAGGAAGAAGATGAGATAGTGAATCTCAAAACAGCATTTGGAAAATTTGCGGCTAAGTGACTACGAGAGAGCCGACCCACAAAGAACACGGTACGCAAGTCGATCGAATCGACTAACTTACTCCAACCCGATGTAAGATGGCTAAGAGACCATCCACCGTAACTTGTCATTGGAGACATAAGAGAAGGTGTGAAAACAAGATCGAACTCAACAAGAAGCCATGTTCACATGCTTCATCTCGCAAATAGAGCCCAAAGATGTGTCCCAAGCATTGGACGACACACATTGGATTCAAGCTATGCAAGAAGAGTCAATCGGTTTGAGAGAAATAAAGTATGGGAATTAGTGCAAAGACCCATACATCAAAATGTTATGGAACCAAATGGGTGTTCGAAATAAGATGAACGAGGAAGGTTCGTGGTAAGAAACAAAGCAAGACTAGTAGCCAAAGGATATTGCCAAGAAGAAGGGATAGATTTTGATGAAACATTTGCCCCGTAGCAAGATTGGAAGCTATAAGGATGTTTCTTGCCTATCACGCACTCACAAGAATTTCATTGTATATCAAATGGATGTAAAAAGTGCATTCCTAAATGGTTTATTGGAAGAAGAAGTGTATGTTGAACAACCTCCAGGATTTGAGCAGAAGACTATTGGAGATAAGGTATACAAACTCAAGAAAGCTCTGTATGGATTGAAGCATGCACCCGAGCATGGTATGATACCATGTCACAATTCCTAACCGAGAATGGATTCACAAAAGGAAAAGTAGATAGAACATTTTTGTAATTCAAGACAAGAAGAGTATTCTACTTGTTCAAATATATGTTGATGACATCATCTTTGGATCCACAAACAAAGAGTCTGTGTGAAAAGTTTTCAAACCTCATGCAAAGTAAATTTGAAATGAGCATGATGGGAGAGTCGACATTCTTCCTTGGACTCCAAGTGAAACAATTTGAAGGATGGAACCTTCATAAGTCGACAAAATACACCAGAGATTTAATGAAAAAAATTTGGTATGGAAGAGAAGTCTTACGTGAAAATACCAATGAACACATCGATCAAAATGGACATGGATGCGGATGGCAAGCCTGTAGATCAAACAAGATACTGAGCACTTATTGGATCATCGCTCTATCTCACAAAGGCGGACATCACCTTTGATGTAGGTGTATGTGCAAGATTTCAATCTGCTCCAAAAGAGAGCCATATGACAAAGGCCTAAGAGAATATTGAGATACTTGAAAAGAAGCCAAGAAGTAGGCCTATGGTATCCAAAGGAAGGTGGATTCAAGCTAATTGGCTATTGATTTCGACTATCTTTGGATGCGAGTGGACAGGAAGAAGAGCAATTCGGGCACATGTCAAATCTTTAGGAAACAGACTAATTTCTGGTTTAGCAAGAAACAAAACTCAATAGCCACCTCTACGGTGAGGCGGAATACATAGGCTATGCGGGGCTGTTGTGCCCAAGTCCTATGGATGAGACAAGAGGCGAGAGACTATGAAATTGAGGAAAAAGAAATTCCAATCATGTGTGATAACACAAGTGCAATTGCAATTACTCAAAATCTGTGTTGCATTCAAGAACAAAGCATATTGATGTCGATATCACTTCATAAGAGATCATGTTGAAAAGAAAGATATCATCCTGGAATATATTTCAACCGATAAACAACTAGTGACATCTTCACAAAACCATTATGTGAGTCAAGATTTGAAGAACTCAAACATGAGTTGGGGTTAATTGAACTAAGTGACATACGGAAGAATCAAAGAAAAGAAATGGAACAGAAAAGGAGGTGAAAAAGAGTGAACACGTAAATCACTCAAGAATCACCAGACGGGAAATGACTACACCAAGTCGGTGATAGTGAGTCACTAAGAGAATCGTGAGAAGTAGAGTTAAATCGCCTAAGGGATAAGCTGAATAACTTATGAGCAAAGTGACAAAAATTTGTCGTTTTGACTAAGCGGGAATGTTTTAAGGAACACGTCAAAGATAATGATGATGTGTACGGACATAAAGCCGCACACCAAGCTTATGATTGGATATAAATCTTTGCCGCATTAAATACGAGACATGAAATGCTCAATAGGCGTGTGAAATCCAAGCCGTTGATTTCGATCACAATTCAAAAACCACCCGCACGTCCTTTCATAAACCATATTTAAACCATTTTCGCCCCGTTTTCTCTCACACTTCTAAAAACTGTTCATCTCTTTCTCTCAAAAGCAAAGGCAAAATACTCTCAAAACCCTATCAATCTTCAAATCATTTTTCGAGTTTTTCCTTCAAATAATCCCGAGAAATGGCACCAACTTATGACTTTACCAAGTTAGGAAAGCAAATCCACACCCTCTCACGGTGGATTTTGACGGAATGATGAAACAGGGTCCGACGACACCCTAGTGAAGAAAATCGCCGTTGAGAAGTTGGAAACGCGTCGGGCTAAAACCGTTTCTAACGTTAGAATACCCGATGACCTATGTGGAGGAGGTCGCACAATTCTACGTGAATGCCGAGATTCACGATGAAGGAATCAAGTCATCTGTTCACGGAAAGCGGTGACTATCACGCGCCATGGATTTGGTGAACATTGCTCACTACCGCCAGGAAGGAGCATCCGAGATTAAAGAAGCTGATGTAAACTTGGCCGACGCCTGGAAAGAAATAGCCAAGTCCGACTTTCTTTGATAAAATAATATACACAAAAAACAAAGAGCTGAAGAAGGAGGATTATCACAAGTTGTTGGACATAGTTGTCAAATGTATCGACATCAAATTTGGCGGCTTTGACCAAATCAAAGGCAAAGCTGATTGTAATGGCTACAATCATCGAAGAAAAGAAGATAAATTGGGCTGAGTTTGTCTACAGCAGACTACGCGAACGTGGGGAACAAGTCCTTCAAAGAAGATGGCTCATTTGGAGGATCCACAGGATATGGCCTAGTGATTGGCCTACTACATTTGTTGGAGGTGAAAGGAGTCCCTCTTAGACATGGGAAGGCATTCCATGTTAACAAGAGGATGTTGAGCAAACCTCTGCAGCGCATGAAGAGAGCTTACGCCAAGAGAGCGACACGGTGAGGGGAATCAGTGACCCTGAAGATACAATCAAGTTTCTCTCCACCCAAGAGAAGAGAGGCCCAGCAGCTACTAAGAAGATCAGCCGCCCAAAGAAAGAAAACCAAACATGCTCTTGCCCCCGCAGCAGAGTCACCGCCCAAAGCCGTGTGTCCCCCTCCCTGCAGCTGCGGTCGAGAAGGACTCACAAATACCTTCTCCGATCGTCAAGAAGGAGAGGCGAGAAGCCACGACGGCCCGCTCTCCTAAAAGACAAAAGACACGGCTCGGCCCCGGCCGCTCAAGACTCGAGAGGACACGTCTCTCGAACCGAAATCCCTCCGGTACAAACTAGGAGACGAAGAAGAATCATCAAGCGGTCCGACTGGAGAAACCGGTGAGTCGATTACTCGGCTAAGCGCAAATACGGAGACTCTCGAGAAGTAGAGTCTCCGGATGTAGTTGATGAAACATGCCAAGTCTCATTAAGACACACGATTGTAGTTCACACAACCAAGCACAAGAAGAAGAACCTAGAGCGGATAGTGATGTAATGATCCTATCTCCACCTTACCCACGGACATCCAAAATCGTCTGCGTGAGTGGAGGAAATGGAAGTTGAGTAAGTCAAGGGAACAGTTCCAACGGCCCGAGTTTATAGAAGAAGAAGAGGAAGCTGCTAAATTTCCTTGGACTAAAAGCGTGCCCCAAAGACTTGATGAAGACAATCGCTTAGACATCCTGATTTACAAGGAAAAGGAGAGAGAAAAGCAAGCCGAGGAAGCCGAGGCACGTGAGAAGGCAAGCATCCGCCCTATCTCCAAGCACCTGAGAACACACACATCCTCTCCTTGATGTCTTCTCGGGACAGTGATGAGGATCGAGAGAATCTGCCGCCACGAGAAGAGTTGCAAATCGGCAAGCATTGCACGAATCAAGAATCCTTCACGAGCAAAGATTGATGGAGGGACTAGGAGAGTCCTCGAACACATTGAAATTGATCCAATGGGAGTGGTTCAAAGCAAATCGCCAATGTTGTTCTTCGCTACCACTTCCCCACTCACTCGGAAGAAGAAAGCGATAAGGAAATGGCGATGGCGGGATAATGGGGACCGATCGAGCCAACCCTATTGAAGGTGTGTTACCACCGCCCCAACGGCTGAACAATCAATCGAAACAACCGGGAGTTTGGAGCCGAGTAACCCCATTCCAAGTCACTCACCTGGTGCGCCATTGAGGGGAAACTCCTCCACCGCAGAAGGTCGGAGGATCTGCGAGATGACTCCACAACGAATCAAGGAGGCGAAGTAGAGAAAATACAAACACAAGAAGAACAACAAGTTGCCATCAACGAAGCTCATACGATTGAGACTGTCTCGGTGAGGTGCCAACCGCTCCGAAGGCTAATGACGCTCGATGCGGTCGAGGCACATGAAGGAATGTACCGGGAGTTAACACTGGCGATGAAAGTGCAATCCATGGGGTTGAGACTCCAATGGATGCCAATGTAGAAGACCCAAGACGGTGACGACATCGTCGAAAGGGAGGACCAGGCCTCGCAGCCGAGAGAGATCGCTGGAGGTAATGAAGGCCCGGGAGGTTGAGACTTCCGGGGTAAAGAAGTTGATGTAGAGAACATCCCTCCCGCCATCATCGACCCATCTCGAGAAGGAGATAAGCGCACTTCATGATTCCCAGGACAATCGATGTCACTTTTCCGGGATCGGAAGGCGAAGAAGAAGCTCGAGTCATCCCCATGACAAATCCAAAAGACTCATTGCGGGTGTTCCAAGCACGAGTAAGTCCGATCCCAAGACTACTCGTCAAACCTTTAACTTTGATGATGAGCCACCAATGGAAATCTCATCATCGTCCGATGACGCTTACCGATAAGGCCGAGGACCGATCACGCAATTGGAAAAATCATTTGAGACCAACGGCCGTTAAGACAAAATTCCGAGGCTCAAGAACCGAGACCAACGAAGTTGTTGAGACAATTTGAGGCTCGGCAAACCGGGACTACTTCACAACAAATCCCGGTGAACCAACATCCACCGAGCAGGCTCCTCAAGTCCGCAGCAGGATCGATTCCCAAAAGAACTTCACGCGCACCGCTCATCATCGAACAGATCGGTTGGCGGCAATGAATCTTTTGTAGAATCTTTCCCTTTTTCACCTTTGGAGATACGAGAACTCCACGAAGAGTCGGGAAAACGAACAAGCACGCTATCACAAACCAGCTCCTGTTCTTCCATCGACACCATTGTTCGGTGATTATGATTTTGATGTGCATGGCCATCGCTTCATGAAGAATCACCAAGCACGAGAAGTGTTCAAGGCACTATTTCTTTGAAGTTGAGCGGATGGAGAGGCATCAGGCCTCTTTGGATATGCGATCGACAACAGAGATGCCACCCTTACAGCCGACTTGAGAGGCATAACAGTCGAGAATCGGGAATGGTGGCAACAAGAAAAAACAATGCGTGTGGAACAAGTGAGATACTTCAGGACATTGTTCAACAAGTGCTAGTGTGGAGAGTCGAAAATCGATGCAAAAACGGCGAGAGAACATATTGAGCACATGCATGAAGCTCATCGCCGAGATAAAGCTCTCGTGCGTGAGCGAAATACGAATGATCTACGCGTTTGGAAGAACACATGACTAGAAAATTCAGCCTTCTCATGGCCGAGATGAAGCCGATTTGCAGAGTCCAACGCTACTCGATCCGATTCGTGCCGCTTACAACGCAGCAGACTTGGAAGCAGAACTCGACTATCCGCAGCTCGACTTCATGCTTGCCAAAGATGTTCCCTGGGGTTCCTCTATCCTTTGATGATGCCAAAAAGGGGGAAGAGGAATTCCTTAAAGCAAGAAAATCAAGTCGGCTGAAAAGAAAGGAGCAATCGAGAAGGAAAATCACCGAGGAAATTTTGAAACAAAAGAAAGGAAAATCTTTGAGGGGGAAGGATCAAAAGATATGACATTGATGATTGCACAAACCTCTCAACAGGGGTCCTCACGGTGACATTATAAGCAAAGAAACTCCCGTGACTCGCCACTCCAACACTGCTTTGTATCTATGGCCGAGAAGAGAAAAACAATTGAAGCGGGGATGAAGGAAGTGGAAGGAAGAATGGATGACGAGTTATGAACATCTTGAAAGAACACGGAGGCATTCCAAAGAGCGAGAGACACTTATGCCATTTCGATGTCGGGGACGAGCCACGATCGTTGACGAATTCAAAACGCTCGAATCGAAGGATACTTTACAAATATGTCTATGGCTCAAGCTTGGGACTTGTCTTTGGGAAAAGGGTCTCACATTATGTGAAGAAGGCGACGACAGCGACAGACTACCGCGATCACTCTGCTTTGGTCACTCAGTGGAAAGAAGAAGACCCAAGACAAAGATACGCCCGAGGTAGAGGAAGAAGCGAGAGTGGAGGAAGAAGCTTGGACCTAGGCCTCCGCCCAAGAATATTGAATACGTAGATCCGGGAAAGAAAGGAGGGATCTCTTGGGCCGGGCTTGACCAAGTGGCAAATTTGAAAGTGGCTAAAACTAACGTTGAGTATGCAAAAAGAATAGAAGAAGAAAACAAGAGACAAACTCGGCTATGGCGGGAGAGACAGGGAAAGAATAAGAAAAGATGAAAAGCTGCCGAGGAAGGCATATGAAAAGAAAAAGAAGGCGGTGACGACGAGAAGAAGAGAAGAAGAGATGAAGATCTTTGAACAAGATGAAAGAAGGAGACGGCGAAGGAGATGAAGATCTTGAACAAGATGAAAGAAGGAGACGGCGAAGGAGATGAAGTGTTCTTTGCCCAACCCTTCGTGTATTTTATTATGTAAATACATACAATGTAAGTCTTTCGTAATAAAGCTATAAATTCTTTATTTTTTTTTTGTGAAGACAATTATATACTACGATACACCTTGTAATGATTGTGTTAAGTACAAGAATGATATGATCAATAAAAACATTGATTCTCGCGCATACATTCTATGTCAATACACTATCGTATGTATCTTTGTTATTTGCATTTTTGTATGGTTTAAGTTTTGGCATCATCAAAAGGGGGAAATTGTTAGGAATTTTATTGTTTAGATTTTGATGAATGCCATGTAAAACTTAGAATAGAAAGTTGGCACCCCAATTCTTGTTGTAAAATGCATTGTAGCCAAAAAGTGAGTTAAGTCGACTATGACCTAACATGCAAGAAGACAAGCGAAGACTTGAAGGAAGACTCCGAGTATGGCAAAGAATAGTAGATGGGAACTCTCTTTGAAGAAGCGGTGAGATGCGGTGAGTGGAGCATCAGTCAAGTCAACTCAAGAAAGGCCAAGTCTCAAGTTGAAGTGAGTGAAGAAGAGTCATCCAATGATTGGAAGTCGACTCTAAGTCACGAGGAAAGCAAGGAAATCGATCCAAGTCAAGATAATCGTAAAAGATCCGTTGTTGCAGAAATCAAGAGAATTACTTAAACAAGTAATATCTCCATACCACCTTTATCAGTGCTCGGTCCGGAAGCGTGCAAAAGGAATGAACAATGGGAAGCACTACACCGTGTCGAACTACGAAAAGGTGAAAGAACAATTCATACGAGGAAATGGCAATTCCAAGAAGCGCAACAAGACAAGCCAGCATTAACGACGCAAGTGACTTTCAAAAATAAGCCTATCTCTTCAACGGGCAAATTTTTGAAAGTTCACTATAAAAGGCCGAGGAGTTTGAGAAAGAAGAGATACATAGATGACACATATGTGAGATATACAAGCATATTAGAAAATCGAAATATTCTCAATCCTCAAGCCTACACTACGAAGAACATCAATCCAACACTCACATGTGAAGGAAAGATAACTTCAATCGGTTGAAGAGGAAAAATCGAAAACAAAGGGGTCTACATTTCGGGAAGGATTGTAGGAAGGCTCAAGGTTGAGCCAGTCTTAAGCTTTTGGAGGCTTCGTGATCAAATCCAAAGAGCTTGAGAAAGTGAGTCGTTGTAGTAGCAAAGCTGACTGCCCTGTGAAGAAGCGAGTCGCACGAGAAGCCAACCGGAGTGATCAAGGCGTCTCGGTCGAGTCCCAAAGGATCAAGTCGGTTGTGTGATCAAGACTTGTATACGGGTATTACCACTTTGTAAACTGATCATTACTTAGTGGATTCCTCGGGAGTTGGAGAAGAGAGGAGTAGAAGAATTACCCCATCTTGAACCTCTATAAAAATTTCATTGTGTCATTTACATTTCAAGACTTTAATTCTTGCAATTTTAATCGCTTATATCTGTGATAAATTTGCTATCCACTTGATAAATTATAAGTACTAAACCAAGCACTAAACTCTTACTTAATCAAACTTAAGGGTGTTAAGTCTTCCGCTGAAAACAAAACCACAAATCGAGTTAATTTAGAGCTAACGGTGAGTTACTCCATCAACGGCTCGATTGAGTTTGTTGAGTGATTAACTCTCTTGAGTGACTAAGTTTCTTGTCCATCAAGGACACGATTGTGTAAGTATCAACTCGTAGATTTAAAAGGACTAAATCGAAAATTTGGTAAGGTTTATTCAACCCCCTTCTAAACCTTACACTTACACCCCCGCATACGAATTTTCGATTTAGTCCTTACCAAATTTTCGATTTAGTTTAGAAGGGGGGTTGAATAAACCTTACCAAATTTTCGATTTAGTCCTTTTAAATCTACAGAGTTGATACTACATTTTGTGTCCTTGATGGACGATCAACTTAGTCACTCAAGAGAGTTAATCACTCAACAAACTCAATCGAGCCGTTGATGGAATAACTTGTTAGCTCTAAATTAACTCGGTTTTGTTTTGTTTTCAGAAGACTTAACACCCTTAAGTTTGATTAAGTAAGAGTTTAGTGCTTGGTTTAGTACTTATAATTTATCAAGTGGATAGCAAATTTATCGGCAGATATAAGCGATTAAAATTGCAAGAATTAAAGTGCTTCGAAATGTAAATGACTGAGAATGAAATTTTTTATAGAGGTTCGAAGATGGGGTAATTCTACTCCTCTCTTCTCCAACTCCCTGGAGGAATCCACTAGGTAATGATCGGTTTACAAAGTGGTAGCGATCAGTCCGATACAAGTCTTGATCACACCGACTTGATCCTTTGGGACTCGCTCCCGAGACGCCTTGATCACTCACCGGCTTCTCGTGCGACTCGATTCTTCACAGATGTGCGCTTTACTACTACGACTCACTTGCTCAAGCTCTTTGGATTTGATCACGAAGCCCTCCAAAAGCTTAAGACTTGGCTCAACCTTGAACCTTCCTACAATCCTTCCCCGAATGTAGACCCCTTGTTTTCGAGATTTTCCTCTTCAACCGATTGAAGTTATCTTTCCTTCACAGTGAGTGTTGGATTGATGTTCTTCGTAATGTAAGCTTGAGGATTGAGAATGTTTGATTTTTCTACTATGCTTGTATATCTCACATGTGTGTCATCTATATATCTTTTTTCTCAAACAAACTCCTCTTTTATAGTGAACTTTCAAAAATTTGCCCGTTGAAGAGATAGGCTTATTTTTTGAAAGTCACTGGCGTCGTTGGCTTGTCTTGTTGCGATTCTTGGAATTGTCATTTCCTCGTATGAATTGTTCTTTCACCTTTCGGAGTTACGACACGGTGTAGTGCTTCCCATTGGTTCATTACTTTTGCACGCTTTCGGGACCGAGCACTCCGAGAAAGGTGGTATGGAGATATTACTTGTTTAAGTAATTCTCTTGATTTCGGCAACGGATCTTTGATCTTTTACGATTATCTTGACTTGACCGCATTTCCTTGCTTTCCCGGTGACTTAGAGTCACCTTCCAATCATGGATGACTCTTCCGTCACTTCAACTTGAGACTTGGCTTTTCTTGAGTTGACTTTGCCCGATGCTCCACTCACCGTATCTCACCGCTTCTATAGTAGAGTTCATGTCTACTCTTCTTTGCCATACTCACTATCTCACATTTGAGTCTTCCTTCAAGTCTTGATTGTCTTCTTGCATGTTAGGCGTGGCGACTTAACTCGCCTTGGTCACTCTATTTATTATAATGCATTTTACAACAAGAATTGGGGTGCCAACTTTCTATTCTAAGTTTTACATGGCATTCATCAAAATCTAAACAATAAAATTCCTAACATGAGTGTTCTTGTGGTAAGAACACACTTGGGTGATCTAGGTGTTAGGTGTAAGAAGATTGTGGTAATCTTCTTGTTGAGGTGTTGAAGAATTTGGTATTCTTCAAGGTTGAAGATTGTGGTAATCTTCACAAGGTGCCGTCGGAGATTGTGGTAATCTTCAAGAAGAGATTGTGGTAATCTCAAAGGTGGTGTTGAAGAAGAGTGTGGTGCTCTTCAAGGTGTTGTTGTAAGTTGGTGTTGTATTAATTTGGTAATTAATAAAATCTTTTTTCTTTTTTGAAATTCATCCCGGATATACTGAGGTGGTAGAGGATTAGGCCCTAGGTGGGCTGAACCTCTATAAATCGACGCGTGTTGTTTACTTCCCGCACCTTTATTATTGTCTTGGCTTGTTTTGTTCGGAAAAGAGGGCGAAATCGAAAAGATGGAGATAATCTATTCCCCCCTCTAGATTATCATAGCCGCTTGGACTTACAAGTGGTATCAAAGCCAAACTCTTTGGCAAGCTCGTTTCAAATCACGAGTGAAGAGAAACGATCGTCGGCTACAAATGAAGCTCATCTTTCCGGCACCTCCACCACCAAGCCACCACTATTTGATTCCAAAAATTACACATTTTGGAAAGAAAGAATGGAATGCTATTTACAAGGCTGCGGATTCGATATTTGGAACATTGTCATCAATGGAGAATCCATTCCGATGAAAAACACACCATACACCTCCAAAGCTCTCAAGGAGCTCAATGATGAAGAAAAGAAAATCATCTCCTTAAATGGTAAAGCTCTCAATATTTTATATTGTTCACTTACCACTTTGGAATTTGATCATGTTGTAGGTATTCGATCGGCACATGAAGTATGGCAAAAATTAGAAGCCATCTATGAAGTATATGCAAATAAAAGGAGCAACTCAAAAGCATCTACTTCTCAAATTGATACAACATCAAATCCAACAATATGGGATGAGCATCTTACAACTTCCGATGATAAAGTCGAACAATGTTTTATGGGCATCGAAGAAGAAAATGAGGTTTGTCTTAGACCCTCTACATCCTATGATATTGTTATACAAAATGATTATTGTGATTTGCAAAATGATTTTGATGACCTTCAAAATGAATTCCAAAGCTTGCTTGTTAAATACAAAAAATTGAAAAAGGAATTCAATGTTTTGAAAAATGAAAAGGATAATTTATTTACTTCCTATGAATCACTATCATGTGCTCACACCACCACACTTGACAAGGTTAGAAACCTTGAAAAAGAAAATAGTACTCTTGTTGAGGATATTAATTGCATGAAAAAGGATTTATCTAAATCCAACTTGAGTACCGATGAAATTGTTAATTGTTGTGATAATTCGAAACTAGAACTTGATCATAAGTTTAATGTTGTCAATCATATGAAAAAGAATCAAGTCTCTAAGCATGTTGGTCATTATGCTCCTAGAATTATTACTTGCTTTTATTGTGGTAAAAAGGGTCATACGATAAATACTTGTCGGGCTAGAAATAGCTCTAATTATTGTTGGAGACCTAAAAGTCTCAAAGCTAATCCTAAAGGACCCAAGCACTTGAGGGTACCACAAAATAATGTTGTATTAGGTACCCGGCGAAATAATAAACGGAGAAAATTCATACCGCCAAGAAGAAATCAAATGACCAATTCATTTGACCAAAGGAGAAAATATTTTCAACAAAGTCATTTTTCAAGAAGATGAAATAATCAAAAATGGAATGAACAAAATCCTTGGAAATGGCAAAGACATCATCAACAAGACG
Source organism: Rehmannia glutinosa (assembly GCA_016081115.2). Classification (NCBI taxonomy): domain Eukaryota; kingdom Viridiplantae; phylum Streptophyta; class Magnoliopsida; order Lamiales; family Orobanchaceae; genus Rehmannia; species Rehmannia glutinosa. The sequence continues at coordinate 81,855,340 of CM071936.1, read as the reverse complement.
ATTCTCAAAGGGGAAGATATCATCAACAATGGGAACGACACAACCCATGGAAATGGCGTAATTGGTAACCCGTATCTCCCTATTTAAATATGCATTTTATTTTGTTATTATGCATGCTTTTATTTGTGTCTTAATTGCAAAATGAGTTTTCAAGTATTTATTTTTTAATTAAGGTCTTCAATATATATTTGTGCTTTTAAAATGTTTTTAAAAAAGAAGACCTTATATGATGTTTTTAAACTCTTGTGCATTTTTGTAGACTAAAGTGTGTTATCATCTCTTATGGATTTTTATGGCATGAGCTTACTTGTGATATCTCTTAGCCTACACTTTTATCATTATGATTTGTGCTAGATTTATTTTAAGAATTGTGTAGGATTTACATATTTTCACAAATGGCCATTTACGTCATTATTTGAAAGGCATAAATTATCGAGGTACGTTTACTTGTGTTATTCTTACTCTTATAGACTCGATATATGTATTGCCATGTGCCTATGTGCTTGTTTTTCATAGTATTTCATACAAGTGCCATTAAGAGGATTATTAGATTTTTTTAAAGGCACTATTCGATATTTGATTGCACATATTTGCTTTGTTCAAATACTTCTTTTAAATGAGGTCTCAACTATATGCTATCGGATTTTCAAATTTCAAAAGAGACCTTTTGTAGCTTTCTTAAGCTTATTTGAACTTGCATGATTTATTAGACTCTTGATGATCTTCTAAATGCATAGTATGTGTTTCTTGCTGCATGGTCTATATATATAGTGTCTATTTCTACTATGCTCTTATGCAAGATATTTTGTGATTGATGATTGAGGCATGTTTTTACACTTGAGCTATTTTTTCTTGCTTATATAATCAATGCCGGTAATGAGTTTGTCAAGTTGTGTAGATGAGAAATGAAGTACTCCAAATATTAGTTACCTCAAAATATTTGGATGTAAATGTTCTATTATGAACACCTTAGATCAATTGGATGCCCTATGATGATAGTGATGAAGAAGACAAAAAGGGTATTCCGGAACAAACTCGATGACCAAGGCAACATTGGTCGAACTAAGGCGAGATTAGTAGCTCGAAGGTATTTTCAAGAAGAAGGTAATTGATTTTGATGTAACATTTGCACTCATAGAACATTTAGTAGCTATTTGCATTTTACTTGCCCATTCTTGTTTTAAGAAAATTTCAAGCTTTACCAAATGGATGTTAAATCCAATTTTCTCAATGGTTTTATTCAAGAAGAAATCTATGTAAAACAACCTCCGGGGTTTAAAATTTTTCTAGGCCAAATGATTTTTATAAAAGGCCTTGTATGGTTTAAAACAAGTACCCCATGTATGGTATGATAGACTTAGTTATTTTTGCTAAATGATTTTACAGGAGGGAAAGTTGATACTACTCTCTTTGTTTTTGAAAAAGGGCAAGATTGTTTACTTGTGCATATTTATGAGAATATTTTTGGTGCTACTAATGAATATTTGTGCAAGATATGTTTTTCTAAGTTGATACTAGGTGAGCTTGAGATGAGCATGATGGGGGAGCTCAATTTCTTGCTTGGACTACAAATTATTAAATGCCAAGAAGATGGTTATATTTCAAAAGAACTCTTGAAGGAGTTATGCATTGAAGAAAGAAGAACCATCTCAACCTCTATGGCTAAAGATTGACAAAGGTTGAGAAAGACATATCGGCCGACAAATAAATTCGAGGTATGTTTTTCTTGTATTATTCCTATAGACTCGACATTCCATATGCCTTATGTCTATATGCTCGACTTCAAAAACTATCCCAACGAATCTCATTAAAGTGCCGTTAAAAGAAATTTTCAAATATTTGAAAGGCACTTCTTCTTATGACTTGTATATCCATAATTTTAAAACGTTCTTAGTTTTCGGGATAACAAGTCCAGTATTTATTATACGGTTTTCCATATTCAAAATATAGTCCGTCATAATCGAACTAAACATATTGAGATTCGATATTTTTTTTGGGATTGCATGTTTTAACAAAAAAAAACATGAGATGTGTTTAATTCCGTCTCAAGGATAACTCGCGGACTTTTTAATCTTACACCGCTGAGTACTTTACCTCATTTCGAGCTCGATGATAACATAATGTATATTGAATGAGGTCTACGTTTGCATTTTGCACGTTTTTAAAACTTAGGGGCGAAAAATCGGATTTTTGGATCAAAATTCGGATTTTATATAAACCAGGAGACAGTGTGCTGACTCGGGTGAGGGCAACCGGTCGCCCACCCAGTCGACTGGTCGCCCTCACCTAGGACCGGTCGCCCTATGCCTGTTTTTGGCTTAAAATGTTTCTGTTTTCCACACTTTGGCATTTTGGCCTTTTTAACTCTATTTTCGTCCCCTTTGTCATTTTCACACACAATTCACTTCAAATGTGTTTTGTTGCATAAATTATATATTTTGGGGATTGTCTAGCTCGATTATCATCATCATTGCTCGTCTTTACCGATCGAATGGTAAGAATTTCACTCTCTTTAGCTCAATTGGGTTGAACCCTTGAGAACTTGGTTTAAATGTCTATTTCTTGATGCAAATTATATATGTTTGTGATGAGCTTATTGATTATTGATGAATGATATTTATTAAATTGCATTTGGTGATGAAAAACTTGGCTTGATTTCATTTACAAGGGCTATATATATCTTCTTCAATTTTTGACGCCCGCCAAGTGTTCGATAAAATGTTTCAATGAAAAATTCATCACTTACATGATTCTCTTGCTTTTAAATGTCTTATATACTTATAGAGATCATGTTTTGCAAATCAAATGAGTTTTCATAAGCTTCTACAAGTCGTATGATCGACTTTTCCCTCCTATTTGGTTTATAAGCTTCAATGTTCAAATCGCTCGATACATCGGTATAGTTGCGCACCTTGATATGTATATATGATGCGTTTATCGTGCTAACATTCTTTTTGATGATTCCAAAGGGGGAGAAACAGGTTATGAGCTCTTTAGCTCAAAGAAGCTATAAGCTATGGCTTCATAAAGCCATAAGTTGTGGATCATATTTAGTCCAATTGGTGTTTTATGGCTGTGTATGATTCTTGGTCCATTGGTTGTAGTATGGACTTACATATGTTTGTAATGATGTCTCTTTGACATGGGGAACTTTTAAGTTATGATACTTAAGCTCAATATTGAAAAGCTAAGCCTTTAGCTTTTGATTAAATTGCTTCTATTACTCTTGTTGTGCATGTTGATAGGGGGAGCATTTGCTATATGTGTTTGAATATCTCTACTCCCTTCCTTGTGTTTATATTGCGCGGAATATTGTCGCTCTCAACGGATATTTATTTTCTACCAGAAAACTTGTTTTGTTTTCAATATCGCCTCTCAAAATTGTTTTGCTTTCAAATCGACCTTGTTGAATTGATTTGGTTTGTAATCATCAAAAAGGGGGAGATTGTTTGATAAATGGTTTTATCATGATTTTGATGATTTTGTTTTTATACCAAAACAATGTTTTTAAAGGTTGTCCAAATACTCCTAAATGATTTAAAATGGTTTTAAATATTTTCCGGAGTATTTCTTCAAGTCTATTTTCGACAAAATTGGACAACGCTTTTATATGATTTTGTGTCAAGTGTTTTTACATCAAAACAATGTCCCTGAATGTTGTCCTAATACTCCCGATTGGTCTAAATTGTTTTTACTATTTTTCGGAGAATTTCTTGAAGTTTATTTTCGATATAAAATTGGACAACACTTATGTTTCATGCTCGACCAATCGCCCTATAGGGCAACCCGTACCTGTGTTGAGTTTTGGAACAGAAAAAGGGACGGAGGTCGACCGGTAGGGGCGACCAGTCAACCCTAGGGCGACCGGTGCCTGGGAAGCCCCCTAAAGGTGCAGTCTTCTCTGTTTCATGTTTTAGCTACCCCCAACCGGTCCAACATGAGGACGATCGGTCGTACCCCCCTTCGACCAGTCCCCCTGTGTAAAAATTGCAGAGTTTTCAATTTCAACTTATCTCTGCGCGACTGGTCGAACCCCTCGTTTGACAGGAAACTATCCGTTGAGTTTGCAGACAGCTTTTCCTTAAATTGTGGGATTGATTTCTAACAGCTATAATCTTGATTTTAATTGGAATTTTTTTGTAGATATCAGATTCCAAGAGGAGCCTATCAAGTATCAACCATCTCCTATAAATAGAGAAAGATTTGAAGCACAACAAAAAAAAGAGAGAACAACACAACACAACAAGATATTCTCAAACAAACACTTGGTCTTCTATTGTCATTATTCTTGTTGTAATTTGCCTAGCTTATCACTTTCACATCCTTGAGGTCTAGGCTATTCTTGATTACACTTGCACTCAATTGTATAATTCATTATCGAGTTGTAATCTTGAATTGTTGGGTTATCATTCAACACAAGATATCCTTGTGAGTGTTCTTGTGGTAAGAACACACTTGGGTGATCTAGGTGTTAGGTGTAAGAAGATTGTGGTAATCTTCTTATTGAGGTGTTGAAGAATTTGGTATTCTTCAAGGTTGAAGATTGTGGTAATCTCAAAGGTGGTGTTGAAGAAGAGTGTGGTGCTCTTCAAGGTGTTGTTGTAAGTTGGTGTTGTATTAATTTTGGTAATTAATAAAATCTTTTTTCTTTTTTGAAATCCATCCCGGATATACTAGGGTGGTAGAGGATTAGGCCCTAGGTGGGTTGAACCTCTATAAATCGACGCGTGTTGTTTACTTCCCGCACCTTTATTATTGTCTTGGCTTGTTTTGTTCGAAAAAGAGGGCGAAATCGAAAAGATGGAGATAACCTATTCAACCCCCCTCTAGATTATCGTAGCCGCTTGGACTTACAGTTTCTTGCTTATGCTGCACACAAGAGCTTCATTGTATATCAAATGGATGTGAAGAGTGCATTTCTGAATGGACTGTTAGAGGAAGAAGTCTATGTTGAACAACCTCCAGGTTTTGAGTAGAAAACTATTGGAGATAAAGTCTACAAGCTCAAGAAATCATTATATGGATTGAAACAAGCACCAAGAGCATGGTACGACACATTGTCTCAGTTTCTAATTACAATGGTTTCACCAAAGGAAACGTTGACAGAACACTCTTCAGAATTCAAGATGGAGAGATTATACTGCTTGTTCAAATATATGTGTATGGTATCATCTTTGGATCCACAAATAAAGAGCTGTGTGACCAGTTCTCAAACCTCATGCAAGGCAAATTTGAAATGAGCATGATGGGAGAGCTAACTTTCTTCTTAGGACTTCAAGTCAAGCAATTGAAGGATGGAACCTTCATAAGTCAAACCAAATATACCAGAGATTTAATGAAGAATTTTGTCATGGAAGAAAAGTCATAAATGAAAATTCCTATGAATACATCAGTCAAGATGGATATGGATGCAGATGGCAAAGCTGTTGATCAAACTAGATATAGAGCCCTTATTGGATCATTGCTCTATTTAACAGTAACTAGGCCAGACATCACCTTTACTGTAGGTGTATGTGCTAGATTTCAATTTCCACCAAAAGAGAGTCACATGATACTGACTAAGAGAATCCTAAGGTATATGAAGGGATGCCAAGAAGTTGGCTTATGGTATCCAAAGGAAGGAGGATTCAAGCTAGTAGGTTACTCAGACTCAAACTATGTTGGATGTAGAGTGGACAGGAAGAGTACAATAGGTAATTATCAAATGCTCGGAAATAGATTGGTTTCTTGGTTCAGCAAGAAACAAAATTCAGTAACTACATCCACAGCTGAAGCAGAGTACATAGCTGCGGGCAACTGTTGTGCCCAAGTTCTTTGGATGAGACAACAGTTGAGAGACTATGATATAGAAGGAAGAGAAATTCCAATTATGTGTGATAACACTAGTGCTATTGCAATTATTCAGAATCCAATGTTGCACAAGAACAAAGCACATTTATGTCAGATATCATTTTATAAGAGATCATGTTGAGAAAAAAGACATCACCTTGGAATATATCTCAACTGATAAGCAGTTAGCTGACATATTCACAAAAGCTCTATGTGAATCAAGATTTGAAGAGCTTAAGAATGAGCTAGGGTTAACTGAGTTGAGTTAGGACACTCGGAAGACTCAATCAGTAGAGACAAAGAAGAGTGAAAGAAAAATAAGCAAGTTTCATATTTCAGCCAAGTGAAACAGCCAAGACGGCCAATCACCAGATGTCGAGTTAGGACGAAACCGGTGAGTGATCGCATGTGAAGAGAGAAGCAGAGTTAAGTCACTTTTGGATGATAGCTGAGTTATTTATGAGCTAAGTGACAAAATGCAGTCGTTTTCTGGGAGCGAGAATGTTTTTAAGGATTACGTCAGTGTAATTATGATGTCAGAACAAAAGCTGCACGCTTAGCCTATGATTGGAAATAAAATGCTGCTGCATTTAATTCACGGAAATTAATGTGGTTTCAAAGGTTAAATCCTGACCGTCGATTTTGATCAAATTTTTCAAATTTCGAAAACCGTCCTTTGAAGTCCAATATAAGCCAAAACCACAAAACTCTCTCGTCATCGACAAGCAAAGAAAATTTTCTCTATGTGCAAGTGCAAAACCCTACATTCAAAATCGAGATTTTTCATTTCATTTATCGTTTATTTTCTACAAAAATGGAAACCACGTATAACTACATTAACATGTCCGAGAAGATCCACTCAGGATCGACAGTCGACTTCGAGGGATGCTAAAACAGGGTACTGATAAGGCCCTGGTGAAGAAGATCGCTGACAAACTTGAGAAATCCTGTCTGAAGGATTTTCTCACAATGGAGTTTTCCCTACGTATTTGGAGTAAGTTGCCATGTTTTATGTCAATGCTGAAGTCCATGATGATGATATTCGCTCATCTATCCTTAGCAAAGAGATCACGATCACTGCTGCTAACCTTGCTGAACATTGCAAACTGCCTACTGAAGGGCTGAAGGAGATTGCCGAGAAGGATGTGAACCTAGCTGCTGCTTGGAAGGAAATAGCCAAGCTTGACTCAGCTGCGAAGGCTGTCTATACAGCCAAGAAGGCTTAATCAAAGATGGTTATCACAAACTGATGGACATAGTGTCCAAGTGTGTCGACATAAAGTTCTAAGAACTTTAACAAATGCCTATCTCGAACTAAGCTGGTGGTGATGGATGCGATATTATGGAAGAGAAGAAGATAAATTGGGCTGAGTTTGTCTTCAGCCGAATATGCCAGAATGTAATCAACAAGACCATTAAGGAAGATGGTTCGTTTGGAAGCTCACTGGGATACGGTCTGGTGATTGGCCAACGCATGGAAGCGAATGGGATTGCCCTGAGACATGGAAAGTCGTTCCATGTAAACAAAAAGATGTTCAAGGTGAACTTGTCAGCGCTCAGAGGCAAGCACATGCAAGGAAAGCGGATACTAGTGAGGGTGAATCAGCTGACCCCACTCCTGAAGACACAGCTGCAATCGCCCCAGCTCTCTATCCTAAACCTATCTAAAAGAAAAGAGTTGTTGCAGCTAAGCCAGCACATGCCCCTGTAGCCAAGTCGAAGAAGGCTCCTGCCCGTGAAGCCGAACCAAAAGCACCTGCCTCCGCAGCCGAATCATACGCACCTGACCATGCAGCTGAGACCTAGTAGGATACATCTAAACCTTTTCTGGTCGTGAAGAAGAAGCACACAGCTGTGTCTCGCAAGCCAGCTGCTGTGAAGAAGATAAAGATGGTGGAGCCAGAAGCCACCGAAGAAGAAGCTGAAGAGGATGACAATCCTCTTGTCAAGACCAAGAGAAGAAGGCTGTTTAAAAATTCCGAATTGGAGAAAGCAGAGTCTTCCACTCAGCCTGAGAAGCCTCAAGAAGATATTGTTGTAACACAGGAAGAGCAGTCAAAAGAAAAAGATGGTGGTGATGCAGCCACCATGGAGAAAGAGAAGACTGTAGAAGACCCAACTGCTCGAGAGATAGCTGTTGAAGAGCACGGAATTGAGACAACTGAACTTCATGAGGAAAGAGTTGTCCAATCCCCTCAGACGGAAGCCAATGAACCTGAGGAGGAGCAAGCTCCACTTGCCACTATTCCGGAAGATGGAGATGACGATGATGATGTAGTAATATTATCCACTGTGTACCCGGATATTCAGTAGAGATTGAGGGAATGGAGAAATTGGAAGCTGAGTTACTCTCGAACACAATTTGAGCACCCTGAGTTCATAGAAGAAGAGAAGGAGCTCTTAAGCTTCCTAGGCAACACATCTCTCCGATTCGCCCTTGATGAAGATTTCTGTATGACTATCCTTCGTGACATGAAGGACGATGAAAAGCAAAAGCTTTGGAGAAAGCCAAGGCTATTGAGAAGTCTAAAATGTGCCTATTGATTGGTGGACCTGAGCATGAAATGGAATCAACTGACAGTGACATAGAGGAGATCGACCCTGTTGTAGCATCAGAGAAAGCTAAATTACAACAGGCCATCAAAGAATCTAAAGCTATGCACGAACAACAACTTCAAGAGGGTCTAGGAGAGTTCCTCAACTCTCTCCTCGCTCTAACCCTATGGATGTGGCGCACAACATAGCTGTCACTATTGCTGCCACCACATCCCCCATGCACTCAAAAAATGGCACTCAGAAGTTTGGCGATGAAGCTAGGGAAGGTGACGAAGTGGGCACCATAGTCCAGCCAACTTCTGCAGAAGGTGTTGAGACACCTGCCCCCATGGCTGATCACTTAGAGGGAACAACAGCCGAGTCTCAGGTGCAGAGCAACCCCACCTCTCTTAACTTAGCTGGTGTGCCAGTGGAGGGGAAATCTCTCACCACCACAGCCAGGTCGGAGGATGTTGTGGGAGACCAACAAATGGAGTTAGGAGGCAAAGGTGAGAAACAAACAAAACAGTAGAGGGAAGTTGATCCCTCGGCCAAACGAGTATTTCACAGAGAGCCGACAAGGAATTCCATTAATAACTGGCCATTTTGATCCTTATGAAGCTCAGACGGTTGAGACTGTCTCAGTTAAAACCTCATCTGCACTATAGGCCGATGATGTTGTTGAAGCAACTAAGGAAAATGATGGAATAGAGGCCATGGGAGTTGAGACTTCTAGCCCTGAAAGTGCAGTATTAGGAGTTGAGACTCCGACAAATGCCACCAAAGACCCTAAGGTAGTTGAGTCTGCTGAAGGGAGATCTACCCAAGACCCTGCTGCAGTTGAGACTGCACACATGGATGTTGAAGGCCCTCTAGCGGTTGAGACTGCTGAGGGTGTAGAAGGCCCAAAGGAGGTTGAGACTTCCTTGGGTAAAGAAGTTGCAAATGAGAAAATTCCTCAGGTAGAGGCAGCTGATGAAGAAAAAGAAATCAGGGCCCTTCGTGATTCGCAAGAACATGATGACATAGAATTTCTGGAATCCAAAAATGAAGCTGAGTCCACCCCCATTGATGAATCTAATAAGGACACACTGAGGATGCTCAAGCCTATTGGAGTGAAGCAAGTGATAAAGTTGCTCCGATGAAATTTGTATTAGTTGATGGGCTACCCCCAATGGCACCATCACACTCCGATGACGCTGATAAGTCAGCTGAGGAACATACAACTCATAAGGAAGCCCCAACTGATACCAAGGAAGCTGTTAAGACAGTTGAGGGTCAGTCAGTTGAGCAGGCTCATACAGCTGCTCAAGCTGAAACTCAATCAGCTCAGCAGGCTAACACAACTAATCCTAGTGCCGATGAAGCTGGTTCAGCTGAGGCAAGTCGAGCTAAAGAAATTAGCAAGGAAAAGGGTAAGGCCCCACAAGCTTAAGCTGCGGGAATACCTATTTACCTAGATGATTTGTTCAAAAACATATTTCCTTTTGAAGACCAATTACCTCCCCTAGAAGCTGAATCAGCTAGAGAACAAGCCAAGTACACTGTCCATGTCCCACTAGAAAAATGCGGAACTCCTGCTGATACCACAATGGTGCCTATCGGTTTTGATTTTGATGCAGTTTGGCCAGAGAATGAGTCAGCCTCGACAGCCGACTTCCAGAAGGCTTTTAAAGCCATTTGTGCTGAAATCGAGAAAATGGAGCATGGCTTTGCATCATTAGACCAAAGGCTGGATAATCATGATGCCAACATCACTGGAGATATTCGCGGAGTTGTATTGAGAATCCGAGAATGGGTTGGACAAACATTGGCTATAAGAAGTTGGTTGGACAAACATTGGCTATAAGAAGAGAGAAAGTTCGCTACTTTAAGTCTCTATTTGTAGAGTTAGTGGTCTAGAGCTCTGACAATCTCAAGTTCCAGCAGAGGCAAAGGGACCACATTGTGAGGATGGAGGAATCTCATAAGTCGGACCTGGAGTTACTCAAGCTGCAGCATAAGAACGAAATGCCAGATTGGAGACCAACATGAGTCAGCAGATTCAGGTTCTCCAAACTAAAATAAAGCTGATGACAGTTGAGTCGAAGGTTATGCGGTCTGAATTCCGAACAACCTACTCTAAGTCTCATGATAAGCATGATTCAACCAACAACCGACTTGATTTCATCCTTAGTGGAATGTTCCCTATCCTACCTCTACCTTTTGGTGATGATGCCAAAATGGGGGAAGAGGAAGCTATGAGGGAACTAAAGGAAGGGCAAGGGAGTTATAAGGAGGAGAAGAAAGGAGATGCAGCTAAGGGTGAAGGAAGTTCAGCGAAACAAACCCCTTTGAAAATTATGTTTCCCAAAACTCATCAGCAAGGAGAAGTAACAACCTCACTTCTCAGCAAACTACCTAAAGAGCTGACTCTGGAAGAGAAAGCTGAGTTGGCTGTCAAAGAATCAAGAAGAGCCATCGAAGCTGAGTTTGAGAAGGTAGCTGAGAAGCATTCTGAGCATATCAAGGATATAAGGACAAGGTATGATGGCCCCCAGTAGGATTATTAAAGGATTCCTTAGTGATTAAACCTACAAGAGAAATCACAATGCTCGATGCTGGATTTGAGCCCAGATCACTAGAGGAATTTCAAACTCTAAAGGCAGAAGGCTATTTTAAGAACTTGACTCTACCACAGGCGTGGGACTTGACCGGGAGAAGGGCCTTGATTTATGTAAATCGGTGATAAAAAGCAGATTCAAAGAAATCACCATTTGGAAAAGAGTGGGAAGATCTAGAGGCAGTGGAAGAGGCAGAAGCACTCAACCACAACCAAGACCAAAAGACATAAAGTACATTGTTCCACAGAAGAAAGGGATCACTGACTGGGCTAGGTACGATCATCTTGCCAATATAGAAGTGATGTGCAAGAATGAGGAAGCTGTGAGGAGGAAAAAAGCTGAGAATGAGAGGGTGACACGCTAATGGGAAGAAAGGCAGCGTAGGGATGACCCTACTGCTAAGCGTGCCTATGAGAAGAAGAAGAAAGAAGAAGAAGAGAGGAAAAGGAGAAGAGCAGAGGAAGACAAGAGGAGAGCTGAAGATGAAGAGAGAAGAAGGAAGCAGCCAAGGCTTTGAAGACAGCTGCAACCCCTTCATGTATTTTACTCTACTATAAATACATAATTGTAAGTGTTTTTGTAATCTCATAAAGCTCTGATACTTGTTGAAAATTTTGTAACTTTGCTCTGATACATGTTGTAATTCAATGTATGTATAAACTATGATACAGTGTATAGAGTAAATTTTGTAAACAATTTTGTAAAGGACAAGAATGTTATGATCAATAAAATCCACATATTCAAAGCATACATTATTTGTTACTACACTGCTTGTGTTTGCTGTAATTTTTATTTAAGTTTTGGCATCATCAAAAAGGGGGAAATTGTTAGGAAATTTATTGTTAAGATTTTGATGATACCATGTGAAACTTAGAATAGCAAGTTGGCACCCCATTTTTCTTGTATTTCTATTTTGTAATAGACATGACTGCATGAGCTGAGTGAAGTCAGCTACGTCGAAGAATGCAAGAAGTCAACTGAAGACTGAAGTGAAGACCCAGTTGTGTGTCAGCTGAGAGTGGTCATCATGGAAGGCACAGACTCGACTGAAGGAGATCCAGCTGAGGAACAACTGTGTAAAGGTTGAAGAAGTGTCAGTCAAGTCAGTAAAGAGCCGAGTCTACCAATTGAACTGACACTTGAGTCTTTCCTTAAAGGATGAAGTAGACTCAAGTCAAAGGGGTAAATGTAGCAGTCAAGTCAAGTAGACTGACATTAATCCACTGGACTGAAGTCAAGGATATTACTGTTTGATACATGTTTTTATCTTAATTTTGATGATTTTATTTTATTACCAAAACAATGTTTTTAAAGGTTGTCCAAATTACTCCTAAATGATTTAAAATGGTTTTAATATTTTCCGGAGTATTTCCTCAAGTTTATTTTTGTTAATAATGGACAACACTTTTATTGATTTTATATCAATGAGTTTTTACTCCTATATAAGGTTCCTAAATGTTGTCTAAATACTCTCGATCGGTTTAAAATGTTTTACTAAATTTTCGGAGTATTTCTTGAGTTTTATTTTCGATAAAAATTGGACAACATTTTGTCTCGTGGTCGACCGGCCGCATCTATAGGGCAACCCGTGATCAAGATGTTTTAGAAGAAAAAAATGAGACGGAAGCAAAAACAAGCGGTCGACCGGCCGCTCAAGGCGTCGCCGTCCGTCGGTCGGCCGACCGCCGCAAATCGGCCGACCGGTACTGCAAGTTTGTTTTTGAAACAGAACAAAATCTCTTCTATTTTTGATTAGGGGACCGGTTGAGACAGGGGTCGACCCCGAAGCCACGTCGACCTGGCCGCCTGTTGTAATTTTCAAAGTGTTCTTATTTCTCTTATTTAAATGCGACCGGTCGCTCAGTGTATTGACAAAAAAATATGACCGTTTGACAACAGACACATTTCCTTAAATTGTGGGATTGATTTCTAACAGCCTATATTCTTGATTTTAATTGTATTTTTCTGTAGATTTTCAATCCCCAAGAGGAGCCTATGCTTGATCAATCATCTCCTATAAATAGAGGAAGTTTTGGAGCAACCTATACAACAATTGAGATACAACACAACAAGATACACTTCAAGCAAACACTTGGTCTTTCATTGTTATTATTCTTGTTGTAAAATTGCCTAGCTTATCACTTTCACATCTTTGAGGTCTAGGCTATTCTTGATTACACTTCCACTCAAATTGTATTATTCATTATTGAGTTGTAATCTTGATTTTTGGTTATCATTCAAACACAAGATATCCTTGTGAGTGTTCTTGTGGTAAGAACACACTTGGATGATCTAGGTGATAGGTGAAGAAGATTGTGGTAATCTTCTTATTGAGGTGTTGAAGAATTTGGTATTCTTCAAGGTTGAAGATTGTGGTAATCTTCACAAGGTGCCGTTGAAGGAAGATTGTGGTAATCTTCAAAGGAGATTGTGGTAATCTCCAAAGGTGGTGTTGAAGAAGAGTGTGGTGCTCTTCAAGGTGTTGTAAGTTGAATTTGTATTAATTTTGGTAATTAATAAAATTCTTTTTCTTTTCGAAATCCATCCCGGATATACTGGGGTGGTAGAGGATTAGGCCCTAGGTGGGTTGAACCTCTTTAAATCGACGTGTGTTGTTTACATTCCGCACCTTTATTATTGTGTTTGAGCATTCGATTATAAAAAGAGGGCGAAATCGAAAAGATGGAGATAATCTATTCACCCCCTCTAGATTATCGTAGCCGCTTGACTTACAAGTGGTATCGAGCAAAACTCTTTGGCAAGCTCGTTTCACATCGCGAGTGAAGAGAAACGATCGACGGCTACGAACGAAGCTCATCTATCCGGCACCTCCACCACCAAGCCACCACTATTTGATTCCAAGAATTTTAATTTTTGGAAAGAAAGAATGGAATGCTATCAAGTATTGTTCCAAGAATGTAAGGCTTTAAATATTTTGTATTGTTCATTTACTAATTTAGAATATGAACATATTGTAGGAATAAAGTCGGCACATCAAGTATGGAAAAAATTAGAAGCCATCTATGGAGTATTTGCAAATGAAAGGAATCAAACAAAAGCATCTACTTCTCAAGATCATACAAGCTCAAATCTAAGGAATAAGCCTCCTACAACTTCCAATTATGAAGAAGTTGAATATTGTTTTATGGGCATCAATGAAGAAAATGAGGTATGTCTTAAACCCTCTACTTCCTATGATATTGTCATTCAAAATGATTATAGTGATTTACAAAATGATTATGATGAACTTCAAAATGAATTCCAAAGTTTACTTGTTAGATACAAAAATTTGAAAAAGGAATTCAATATTTTGAAAAATGATAAGGATAGTTTATTTACTTCTTATGAATCACTATCATGTGCTCACACCACCACACTTGACAAGGTTAGAAACCTTGAAAAAGAAAATAGTACTCTTGTTGAGAATATTGATTGCATGAAAAAGGATTTATTAAAATCCAACTTGAGTACCAATAAAATGTCCAATATTGTTGATATTCATAATTGTGATAAAGGACTTGATCATAAGCCTAATGTTGTTAATCATATGAAAAAGGATCAAGTCACTATGCATATTGGTCATTATGCTCCTAGAATTATTACTTGTTTTTATTGTGGCAAAAAGGGTCATACGGCTAATTCTTGTCGGGCTAGAAATAGCTCTAAATATTGTTGGAGACCTAAAAGTCTCAAAGCTAATCTTAAAGGACCCAAACACATGAGGGTACCACAAAACAATGTGCTATTAGGTACCCGCAAAGCAAAAATCGGAGAAAATTCATGCCACAAGAAAACATCAAATGAACGTTTCATTTGATCAAAGAAGGAGAAACTACTCTCAACAAAGCCAATTTCCAAGAAGAGCGTATAATCAAAAATGGGAAGAACACAATCCTTGAAATGGCAAAGACATCATCAACAAGATGATTTTCAAAGAAGAAGAAACCATCAACCATGGGAAGGTAACCAATCTTGGAAATGGAGAAGTCATCATCAACAAAGTGACTTCTCAATGGGAAGATATCATCAACAATGGGAAAGACACAACCCATGGAAACGGCGTAATTGGTAAACCGTATCTCCCTATTTGTATATGCATTTTATTTTTAAATCTATGCATACTTTTAATTAAGTCTTAATTGCAAAATGAATCTTCAAGTATTTATTTTTAATATAGGTCTCTTATATATTTATGAGTTTCAAAACTTTTAAAAGAGACCTTGCATGATTTTCTAAAACTCTTGAGCATTTTATTAGACTTATGTGGCTTATTGTCTCTTATGAAATCTTATAGCATAAGCTCTTTTTGATATCTCATATTACTTGCCTACACTTGTATTTTCTATGCAAATGTTGTCTAAGAATTGTGTAGGATACATATTTCATACTCATTGGCTATTATGTCATCAAGTTTCTTAAACCATCGAGGTATGTCTACTCGTATTTTTCTTTAAACTCGATTTTATGCTTATGCACATATCTTTCAAGATATTTCATTTTGATCCCTTAAGTGCCCCTAATTGATCTTGCAAATATTTTCTTTTAAAAGGCACTACGTGTTTAGTCTCGATTTTATCGTTTATATGTTTTCCCAAAACCCATATTTGTTGGATATAGTCCAAACTTATATTTTTGCAAAGTTTTAAAACTTTTGGGGTAAAAAATCGTATTTTGGAAAACTCTGGGAAATAGAAAAATCTCCTGGGACGGTCAAAGCGAGGGCGGCCGTCGCTCGCACATCGACCGTCGCCCATACCGACCGGTCGCCAGGCCATTTTTGCTAGTTAAAAACTTTCTCATCCCTCTTTTCTAAACAGACGAACTAAATCCCTAAAACCCTATAACAGCGCTCTTCATTCCCTTTCTTCTACAATCTTCAATTCTTCATCAATCCTTGAAATTTTTCTTGCTAATTCACTTCTTTTTGCAAGAACTTCACATATATGGCACCTCCAAGAAATTCTATCGAACGAAATCCTCAAAAGAGGAGAAGGAGGCAAAGGGGGTGAATCTTCTTCCAATCCCCAACAAGATGATATTCTACAAAGAGACCATCAAAATCGAAACTACGGAAGAGGAGATTGTCGAATTAAGAGTCGGGGTTTCAAAATCGAGCATTCATTGGGACTCTAGTAAGTTATCACTCCTCTACGAGCCTCCTCTAGAGCTAATAGATTTCGATTTTTAAATAAACTTGCTGGAGGAACATTATGAGAATATTGGATTGAATGATAAGAAAATTGCATGCACTCGTATGGTTCGTTTTCAAGCATTTCATGATGAATTTCCGGATATTAGAGCTTATTTTGAAATTCAAGGATGGGTTTCACTTTGGGATAATCCGTGTTTGCACTATGATGACGAGCTTATAAAACTTTTCTATGCAAATATGTGGATTGTTGATGCTATGATAGATAATCCTTTGGAACTTCACACATTTGTTAATGGTAGGCATTTTTCATGGACATTGGCGATATTTGTGATCACTTTAACGTGCCAAATGATGGAGTAGTCAATGTGGATTGCGCCCATTGGGATGATAACATTTTCGGTGTTTCACTAGATGATGTGAAAACCTTTTTAGGAGTATATCCCGAAGTGACATACTCGGCAATGCCGCCAAATTATCGGATTATATCTATCATTTACTCCTATTGTGTTTGTGGAAAGGAAATAAAACTTCCAAGTAATCTCGAACTCTTTCTCACCTATAAGATTGTTCGAGGAGAAAGAGTAAATTATGGGGCAATTTTTGTATATTGCTTGTTGGAATCTAGAAAGCTTACCAAGAAGAAATATACCTTGGGAAATTTGATTTGCCGACTCTTATACTTATCGGGATACCCGGAAAATGATATGAATACCGAAATTCGTCACAATGATTTTGATAATGCCAACATTCTACAAATGGTAAGAATGCGACTTGACATTTACCACGGGTTCCTACCAAAGCCGCTAGGGGCGTGCCCAACATCAACAATAACCCGGGATGATTTCTTTAATGACAATGAGGTTGAAAATATTGGAAGAGGTGAGTTTGACGAACAAGGAGATGATGTGGGGAATGAAGAGGAAAATGAAGAAGAAAATGTGGGAAATGAACAAGAAATTAGGGAGGAAGAAAATGAGGAAGGAGATGAAGACGAGTTGGATGTTGAAGATCTAAATCTCAAAGAGAGAATGGCCAAAGTGGAAAGAGAAACATTTAGAGATGTGGCCTCTCTTAGAAAAGAGTTCCGGGTTGTGAAAAAGGAAAATTCTAGTTTGAAGAAGTCAATTGGCAAATTGAAGAAATTCATCAAGGACCTCATACCCGGAACTTGCTTCTCTTCGGACGAAGATTGATATCCCCATCTCCTTTACTTTCTAGTATTTTCATTAATGATGTTTTTGTATTTTGATGAACTTTTGTAAAACTCATTTGTACTAATGATATTTGCTTGTTTTCTTAAAGGGTTAATATTGCAAGTTGATAATGACTTGTGGATGATCATGATTTTGATGGAGTATTTGATGGTAAAAATACTCTTATATGGCATGGGTTAAAAATCGGTATGAAGTACTTGATGGTAAAAGTGCTTCTCTTAATGCTTTGATCATTATGCTTAGTTGGTTATGTTGGAACATTTGATACATGTATTGTTTAAGGCATGACTTATTACTTGGTAGATGTTCTAATTTTTGGCATTTGTAATGCCTTGATCATTCTTAGCTTATCTCAATTGGGTTGAACCCTTGAGAATCTACTTTGAGCTCCTTACTTGATGAACTATTGTTGCTTTTGTTGCATATGATTTTTTTTTTGTTTTGTAATGAGGTTGATTGATGATATGAAAATTTTTGGCTTAAACCATTTACAAAGGTTATATACAACCTCTTCTATTTTTAACGCACACAAGGTGTTTGTTGAAATGTCGCTATGAAACTTTCAACTTCTACATGATTCTCTTGCTTCATAATGTCGTAAAATCTTTTTGAAATCATGTTTTTAGCATAATAATGAGCTTATGGATCTCTTATGCTTCAATTCTCCCATTTTCCTTGGATTATTATGCTTTAATTGCTCAACGGTTATTAAACCGTCCCTTTGGCGCGCTTTGATATTATTATATGGTGTTTTCACCATCCTAACATTCTTTTTGATGATTCCAAAGGGGGAGAAACAGGATATTGGCTCATTAGCTCAAAGAAGCTAATAAAAGCTTGTCATAAAAGCTATAAGCTATGGCTCATAAAAGCCATAAGTTGTGATTTGTTCTTAGTCCAATTGTTGCTTGATGGACTTATAAAATTGATTAATGATGTTTTGTGACAGGGGGAGCTTATAAGCTCTTGAACAAATTGTAAAGGCTAAAGCTTTTAGCTTATGGAAAATTGCTTTTACATTATTCTTGATATGCTTGTTGATAGGGGGAGCTTGTGCTTATTATTGAAAATATTTACTCCCTACTTGGTTGCTTTAATTTTTTTGGAAATTTTGGTTGCTTCCAAACGGTCAAATGTTTTTAGGAAAATCATTTCTAAAATTGCTCTCTTAGTTTGTGTAAAAATTGTTTTGGTTTGTAATCATCAAAAAGGGGAGATTGTTTGATACATGTTTTTATCTTAATTTTGATGATTTTATTTTATTACCAAAACAATGTTTTTAAAGGTTGTCCAAATTACTCCTAAATGATTTAAAATGGTTTTAATATTTTAGGGAGTATTTCCTCAAGTTTATTTTTGTTAATAATGGACAACACTTTTATTGATTTTATATCAATGAGTTTTTACTCCTATAACAAAGTTCTAAATGTTGTCTAAATACTCTCGATCGGTTTAAAATGTTTTTACTAAATTTTCGGAGTATTTCTTGAGTTTTATTTTCGACAAAAATTGGACAACATTTGCCTCGTGGTCGACCGGCCGCCTATAGGGCAACCCGTACTCGAAGATGTTTTTAGAAACAGAAAAATGAGACGGAAGAAAAACAAGCGGTCGACCGTGCGCTCAGGCGTCGACGAACCGGTCGGCCGTTTCAATGTCGGCCGTGCACGCAAGTTTGTTTTGAAAGCAGAACAAAATCTCTTCTATTTTTGATTAGGGGACCGGTTGAGGCAGGGTCGGCCGGTCGAAGCCTACGTCGACCGTCGCCATCTGTTGTAATTTTCAAAGTGTTCTTATTTCTCTTATTTAATGCGACCGTCGCCTGTGTATTAATGACAAAAAAAATATGACCGTTTGACAAAACAGACACATTTCCTTAAATTGTGGGATTGATTTCTAACAGCTATATTCTTGATTTTAATTGTATTTTTCTGTAGATTTTCAATCCCCAAGAAGAGCCTATGCTTGATCAATCATCTCCTATAAATAGAGGAAGTTTTGGATCAACCTATACAACAATTGAGATACAACACAACAAGATACACTTCAAGCAAACACTTGGTCTTTCATTGTTATTATTCTTGTTGTAAAATTGCCTAGCTTATCACTTTCACATCTTTGAGGTCTAGGATATTCTTGATTACACTTCGCACTCAAATTGTATTATTCATTATTGAGTTGTAATCTTGATTTTTGGTTATCATTCAAACACAAGATATCTTGTGAGTGTTCTGTGGTAAGAACACACTTGGATTATCTAGGTGATAGGTGAAGAAGATTGTGGTAATCTTCTTATTGAGGTGTTGAAGAATTTGGTATTCTTCAAGGTTGAAGATTGTGGTAATCTTCACAAGGTGCCGTTGAAGGAAGATTTTGGTAATCTTCAAAGGGAGATTGTGGTAATCTCCAAAGGTGGTGTTGAAGAAGAGTGTGGTGCTCTTCAAGGTGTTGTAAGTTGAATTTGTATTAATTTTGGTAATTAATAAAATTCTTTTTCTTCGAAATCCATCCCGGATATCTTTGGGGTAGTAGAGGATTAGGCCCTAGGTGGGTTGAACCTCTTTAAATCGACGTGTGTTGTTTACATTCCGCACCTTTATTATTGTGTTTGAGCATTCGATTATAAAAAGAGGGCGAAATCGAAAAGATGGAGATAATCTATTCACCCCCCCTCTAGATTATCGTAGCCGCTTGGACTTACAATTACTTGATATACTAATAAGTCCAAAATGCCCTGTCTTAAAGTGTTTGGTCCAAAAATATGCAAAGAGAATAAACCAATGGGAAGCACTGAAGCTTGTGTCAGGCCCCGAAAAGCTGCAGAGTCATTTAATACGAGGAAGGGTCCACATCACAATGTTGCAGGTCAAGAAAAGACAAGCCAACGAACAAGAAAGTTTCATTTGAAAATAGCCTCTCTCTTCAATGGGCAAATTTTAAAATGAACACTATAAAAGGCTGAGGAAGCAAGAGAGAGAAAAACACGAATGACACAGGAGAGATCAAACATTCTAAGCAACTGAAAGTAAGCAATATCTGCAGATATTCTCTCAAGCTTATTAAGAAATTCCTCAAGCCTAAAATTCAAAGGAACTCGATCAAACACATTCTGTAAAGGAAAGATTACTTCAACCAGTTGAAGAGGAAAAGTTTCAAGAGTAAAAAAGGGTCTACTCTCCAAGTTTGAAGGAGCTGTAGTAAGGTTCAAGATCGAACCAGAAGCTTTGAGCTCATTAGAAGGCTGTGTGATCAATTCCAAGGGTTTGAAGTTAGCTGAAGTAGCAAGGCACCTATCTTGTGAAGAAGATGTGTCACAGGAGAAGCCAGTTGTGTGATCAAGGCTGTCTCTAGACTAAAGAACTACTTTGTAACCTGATCTGTTACTTAGTGGATTCCTCCAGGAGTTGGAGAAGAGTGGATTACAAGAATTACCCCATCCTCGAACAACCATAAAATTTACTTGTGTCATTTGCTTTTAGCACTTTACTTTCTTGCATATATATATATATCTGCTGATAAGTTAAATTTCATACCCAACTGATAATAACAATTGCTAAAATCAAGTGTTAAAAACATTTTTAAAATTAATAAGGGCGTTAAATCTTCCGCTGTATAAAACCAAATCAACTAAAAAGCTAAGTGTTAGCTGACGCAACTAGGTTATACTATCAACAGCTTAGTCGAGTCTGTTGAGTGGGTAACTTTGCATGAGTTTTCTTACGGTGAATCAGATATTATATTTGATCTGATGAATCGTCATGAACCAGCCCATCAAAATCATGAGTCCTGATGGAGTACCATAATGGAACGAGATACTTTCAGACACGTCTAAGTTCTCAAAAGATCTTAGAGAAGTCCATAAGACGGTGCAGAATTATGGTATGCCATAATTATCTACCAACACAAATTCATCAGATCCAAAACCAGATGGAGATGATGGTAAAATATCAGAAGGAAACTCTTGAAATCCTTCATGATATTCAGAAACGAGTCAAGAATTTGGAGGACAAACAAAGTTCATCCGGAATGGGAACCCATGCAAAGCTCATCAATAATTTGGAGGACAAACAACGTATTGATTTCAAAACAGTATCCTATTTACACCAAAATGGGAAACCAACCAAAGTTGTACGAAAAATGACAGACGATGAAAAGCTCATTGCTATCATCAAAGGAAAATCCATCACAAAGGAAAAGTGATGGATATGGAGATGATTAATCTTAAAGATCTACATGACCTTGCAGAATCCTTCGCAGGATTAGGAATTGTAGATTTAAAGATGAACGTCGGAGATGGATCAGCTTTGGTTACTCGTGACCAACATCAAAGACCACCTCCACCACCACCGGTTGATCCCAATATTTCAGAAAGTGCAGGTTCACATCATGGAGATGAACCCATGCCGCACACTGGAGATTTTACAGCAAGAGGAGATCCTATAGCTTCAAGAACTCGACAATGTTCCAAAAGGCCAAATTTAAACAGTACGCCTTATGGAAGATCACAACTCGATCCTATACATCCATATGGATTGATGTTAAATCTGGATATTCTAGATTTTAAGAATCGAGAAGTCCTTATCAATGATTAAGCATCAACTATGAGGATTGCAGCAGGTACCCTTGATCTTACAAAGGAAGGATTCATCTTACTCCTTAAGATGAGTCTTGAAGGATCTGTAATGATCGCATGGGATATGACTGGATCGAAAACGAGAAGTAGTGTCACAACTGGAGAGTTATTGAAAGGAATAGTCGATAATATGACAAAATTATTTAAAATCCATTTTATCAGCACGGGCTATTTTGAGGGATTAGAAGAAAATAAAAGAAAAAGATACAAACAAGCCCTCTACTGTCTCGAGATACATGATATTTGTCATATTGATGAATATATCAAGTTGTTCATCGAGTACCGATGGAAGTCCAAGGTGGAAGATAAAGAAGCTTCACAATTATTCTTTGTCAAGATACTAAGTCCCTGGAAAGAAATGCTTATCAGAAAATACAAGAGTGCAACTGATTTAGATACAGTGGCCAGAAGAATGTCTTTCCTAAAGGCCAAGTTATCTGAATGGTGCCACTAGGCAGCACTTTACAGGAACTATAAGAGACTAAGAGAAATTAATAAAACGGTTACTCTATGTTGGGAAGATGATAACATCCCAATAGGTGTGGGAGGTCAACCACAGAGGCGTAAAAAAAAGAAGCACAGAAGCCATCCATACATCCATGGAAGTAGCAGCAAAAGGAGTAGGTCTTTATGGAGACCTAGAAGATTTTGGTCAAAACAAAAAGCCAGAAGTTATAAATCAGGCAAAGACCAACTCCCAATAGGAGTAGAGCCTCTTCATCAGGTTCTAATCAAGGAAGTACTAGCAGGACCCCAGGAAGAAGAACTTTCAGACGATCTCACACTAGAGCTAATGAAAGTTTTAAAGATTGTAATTGGTGGACGCACGGAGCAAGAGGGCATATCTCGACTGATTGCCCAGAAAATCAAAAGCGAGAAATCAGACAGTTTGAAGCTACACCAGAATTTGAAGAAGCTGTCAATTATCAAGATTTGGTCCAGGTTTATCAATTTGAGGATCTACCCTCAGATGAAAGCATCTACGAAGAGGAGATCTATTCTGATGATGGAAGTGAATCTAGTTCAAAATCAATGTGAAGAAGAAATTCCTCAACAAACGGTCAGGGAGGATATGTCAGGATTCCTCTCTCATACTACACTTTCTCATAAGACACTAATGAGGATTATGAAAGAAGATCCAAAGCTTCAGATATATGATGGTTTTACTATTGGAGCAATGGAGAAAGCATTGGATAAGATGGGGTTTCGTAACAGAAAACACCAAATTATCCAAAGAGTCACTACCGGAGGATTTGCCATCCTAATGGAATTCACGGGTAACCTAACAGAGATGCAGTTGGTCCCTTACCGAGATGTTCAGGAGATCAAAAGTAGAGTAACGAGTGAAGTTGCAAATACACTCTCATGGATTCATATCAAAGCCATAACAGTTATTATTAAGGCAACATTCAATGAAGGAATTGATTTCGAATTTCCTTAATATTTAACTACTGATTTTTCTTATATTTTATTTAATTACTAATTGCTATTTACTAATTATTTCGTAAGCATTTTATTTCATTAACTTATGCATTAGAATTTTATTAAACCCAACTATAGAGATTTAAGATAACTTATCTATAAGTGGTATAGATGTAAAATTTGACTTATAAGTGGACTAGACTATAAGATAAGGGATAAGGAAGATTGGAGATGTGATAAAGGGACTTAAATATCACAAATTTTACAAAAAATAAACAATTATTGTTTCCTTAGACAAGTAGTATGATAGATTTCTCGAACGAAGTGAAGTGATAGGAAGAGAAAAAAAAATTTGGAGGGGAGATGGGTGAAGTGGACGACCAAGAGAGGGGGAAGCAAGCCATCATCTTTTTTTTTTGTCTTATTCTCCTTAAGGCATGCAAGCATTCCTCCCTACTAAGATAATCTTTCCAATTACTCACACAAGCATGAGCCCCAATTTTGCATGCTTCCAAAAATCACTAATGAGTACCTTTAGGTGAGGGGGAGTGAGCACTAGGCCTATTATGAGGAATAGAAGATTCAACTTATACCAAATCAAATTTTCTTCCACCATTTTCACCTAACTTAATCATCTTAAAAAAAAAAAAAAAAAACTCTTGTCTCCACCACTCCAAAGGGGCCGAAAATTGTGAAGAAATAGCTAAGGATTCTCCTCTCTCATTTCAATCTTCTTTCCTAGAACTCAAGCCTTTTCTTTTCAACCTTTAACTTGAAAATTTCACTTCTTGTAGCTAAATAGAGGGGGCGAAAATTTTTGAAGTAAGGAGCTAGGAAGTTGTGGTTTAGAGGAGCTTCAAGAAGCTATAATCAAGGTAAGAGCCTCCTTTGTAGTGTTAACTCTTTTAACTTATTTTTCTCCAACTTCATTTCTTCTTGTTGACACCATTCTCCCTACTTCGAGGCTTCCCTAAGGACCTTACGATCTTGAGAGGGTGATACTAAAAGGGAGAAAGCACCTAGAAGATTTTGCTACCAAGACTAGGAGGTGGGTGAATGTTCGCCTTATTTTTAGCTTCACCGCAATTGAACGATGCAGTTAATTGATAGGGTTAGCAAGGTCTCCCACAGAGACTAATAAATTTATGTACTAAGTATTGAGATTGTAATATAATTATTTTTATTCAGACGATCGAAAGTTGATGGTTGGTTTGTAAACTAAAACAAGATTTTATCATAAAAAGACAAAGTAGTTCGATTGAAAGATCAAGTGGATAAATGGATTCTAGGGTTATGATTTCAGTTAATATCCCTCTTGTTATCCGATTAATCGAAACCAAAGTTATCATTATTCATCCCTATAAGATAATCACAAAAATATTTTACCCTCTCTCTCGAGACACAATAAAAACATTGATTGAATTATATATGCTAGCATCTCCACTCAACATAAGATAAACAACTCCCAAAAGCATAAAAGATTATTTATCCTCACAAATATTCACAGACTTCTCAATCATGCAAAATATTCATATAAAGTACTCAAGATCTAGTATTGAAACTCATCTCTCGAATTATGAATCAATACATCAAACAATTTAAAGCAATGGCCATTTGATAAAACAAGAAATAAAACAGAGTACTCGAATAGGGTTTGAAATAATAACTTCAATTCCCATTAAACATCAAACAAAAGTATCAATTAACCTAATCCCAAACCCCGGAATCACAAGGTGTTTAGCCGAACATGGGAAATAAACAATTCATAGACAAACTGTTCATGTTCATATCTAACTAGATGAAAGTAAAAGATACAATGGAATAAGCAAACTCAGGGATATTGATGATCTCTCGATCAATCTTCAATCCTCAAGCATGTGGTTGCGATCTCGATCAATCTCCCAAAACCTCCTGTAGAAGGTTGCTCTTTTTTTGTGCTTTCTAGGGCAAGAATCAGTGTGTCCTTGTTTGGGCCGCCTCGTCTCTATTTATACTCCCGTTGGGCCAAAACCTAAGTCAAAATCGTATAAAACTGACTTTCCCGCACAGACGCATGGGCCGTGCGCTTACGCACGGCCAGCCCGTGCATCAAGTCGTAGGTGTATTTTTCTAAAGAACAGACGCACGGGCCTTGCGTATAGGCATGACCAGCCCGTGCGTCACTGCAAAGGCTCAGTTCTGCTGTAGGTACCCCGTATGGGTCGTGCCTATGAGCACGGGCTACCCGTGCGTGGCCTTATTCGCCCGGTTCGTCCGATCTCTTCTCGGTTTAACTCCAAACTTCACGTATTCGCTCGATTCTCGATGGTCCTTTACTGCAATGCTCCGATTTGCCACCAAAGTGCTATAAATACAGTTTAATTCCTACAAAACGAGTAAAACTTAATATCTATTCCACTTTATAAGAATATGGCCCATTTTACTAAGCTAATGCATGCATATCAACTTATTCTATCCACAATTATGCCAAAAATAACATGTAAAACTCACACTAATCAAACCACCAAACTTAAAATAGTCCCGGTCAATGCTTTATAAACAAGACAAAACACAAGTGGGAGGAATGAAAAGCAATCAAGAACAACACATCAAAACTTATGCTGCATATCCATAGGCATCAAGCAATAAATCAACCAAACCTCGAACATCTAACGTAGAACACATGTCAATTAAAACCATGGCAAATGCTTTGATTCACGACTCTCATTGATCAAGTGTATGCTCTCCTCTCAAGTGTATAAGGGACGTGTTAACGCTCAAATCATATCAATGTTGAAGAATTACCATAAGCTTGCAAATCGTCTTACATCTCCGCCACTAGAATGTATGCAATTCATGAATCAAAAAGGAATTTTTCTTTTGGTTGTAATGAAGGCTCTTTGGTTAGGGTAGGGAAGTATAGAAAAAGTGACTCAAACTCAAGCGTATAGACTGGTAAGCACATTTTTCATTCGAATCAATCATAGTCATTTAAACTAAGTATGCTACTCAAATCACCCCTCGTTTTTATCCAATTTTCATACTCTCTTATTCCTTTTCTTTTATAGAACTCAAAATTTCTTTCACCTCTCATCACAAATCCCAGCCTACAAGTTCATTCAAAGTAAACTCATTTATAAAGTTGATTTCTTTTCCTTTTTCTTTTCTTTTTTTTTCTTTTTTTTTCAACTCTTTCATGAGTATTCATCCTTTCTTTTCCTCATTTTTTTTTTCTTTTATTCCCTTCAACCAACACTTTCACAATTATCTAAATTCTTTACATCATCCCATTCAACCTTATTCAATCCCCTTACTCAATGTGATATGCTCAAGTCCAGGATAACAGATATATCAAGTTAAGGCTTGAAACATGGCTACCAGAAATTAGGCAACAGGCTCAAATTGGCTAACTAGGGAATTCAATGTCATTAGGTAGCTAAAAGACTTGAAAGGCTTAACAAAAATGGCCTTAAATTATTTTCACAAATCGCATACAACATGTGGGCTTGAAAGAGATACCAGAGCAAGTTCTAGAATGCTAATCAACATGAATGACACACTAAAATCAACAAAGAAGACTGCATAATATCAAAGCAGTAAAGGCTCAAAGCTCACATGCTTGCAAATTCGTAATTCAAAGCACAAAATCTATGTTCTCAATATCCACATGCTCCATATCATCTATTCTCATCATGATCAATTCGCACTCAACACCCAATTCAAACCAGCACAAAATATTTTTCAAAACAAATCTCCTAAGTGGCAACACACACCACAAAAACGGTTTACTCACTCCTTAAAACCTGCTAAAGCAATAAACATGCTAAAATGGTAAACGTGCTTCTAATGCAATACAACCTAAATTCTCTACATGCAACTATATGAATGCAAAAAATTTCTATCCACACCATTCATAGCAAAATAAACTATCTCCCCCCTCCCAAACTTGAATGAAATTATATCGAAAATAAGGAAAGATAGAATTTCAACAAATGAAAAAGTGTGGATGTAACCTGACTCATTACGGGGGTGGCGGCGGATAGTGGCCCTGGGAGATGTGCCACTGGTTCATTTGACGCATCATCTTGAGCATCTCCAAGTTCCATCGCATCGTTTCACGTTTCGCTCGGAATGCTCGGAGTTCATCATGTTGCGACTGTACGCGCTCCTCAAGGGCTAAAAATCTAGCATCAAAATCATATCCTCCGCGCTTCTCACCCTGATGAGAGCACTTAGGTAAGTCAGGCGGGGCTACTGATGCTCTTGCTTGAATCCCCCTTCGTGCCTCGCATATTCCATCTCCTCGGCCACCACATCATCCTCATCAGGTAGACCGACGACCCTTTGCCTTTTTCTCGCAATCATGGCCTCAACAACTGTGTTATATGCCTCGGATTTAAGCAAAAAGTTGGCCCTATAATTTATGTTGTCCACGGTGGTGAGCACTGTTAGATCCGTGTTTTTACACGTCATCTAATAATTTTTCTTATTTTTGAAAATTCCAAATTTAAGTGTTTTGCCTTTCTTGGTTACTTCTTGGAATAGGATTTATTAAATAAGGGAAGTTGATTTAGAGAAGGATTGTATTAAAACTGGATTCTCGAGTTTTATATTAATATGGAAAGATCGATTTTAAAGGATATTTTTAAAAGAGTCCTAGTCCTTATATGATTAGGAATCCTAGTTCTACTATGTCTCTTTCTTCCTTGTTTTGTAGGGACTCAAACTCTTCAAAGGATTGCCTATATAAAGGGCGTCAAATAAAGTTCGTAATTGATGCCGAATTACAATTTAGAGAGCATATACACGAGAGAATTGTGAGTCGGAGAGAAGAAACAAAGAAACGATGGCGATGATTTAGCATCGGTCAGTGTTGAATGGGGTATTTTGGTGTTTCCATTTAATATAACCCGAATATTGAGAGTCTTTGTTTCTTTGATTTTCGTCCATCTTTTGTTTTCATAGAAGTTGAATAGTCTATATTCTTTCTTTTTGCATGTTTTACAAAGTATAGATCTACTCATAGAAAGGAGTTTTAATAGGTTTCGTACTAGTTGAGTCATTCATGTTGAGATATGTAATCGATCAATCAACTAGTGAATTATTTCGCCACCCGCACGTTTACAAGTATTTTTATACTTGTAGACAAATTTATCTCTGTGTTTTTCTATTATCTTGCGAGTTGGTATAAGTGTTAGTGACCAACTATAGCAACACTTCTCTCCAAATGCTTTATCCTTGAACATTGGGACCTTAAATTCTTTCAATTGGCATCTAGAGCCGACTTCTTGATTTCACTAAGTGTTGATCCTATCTTGAAGCACTTATCCGATGGATGTTCAGCTAGGAGTTGTTAAACCAAGTCCTCCAATAATTGATGATCTAGCTAAAATTGACCAAGGAAAGCGAAGAATCGATCTTGAAAGGAATTATGGACCTATCGGAAAACAATTCAATCTTGAAGTCCCATATTTCGATGTAGAATCATAGATACGGGAATTGGTCACCCTAATGCGAATCAATGTGCAAATACATCAACAAAAAGATGTATTAAATTAACTCAAGTGATGATGAATACGAGGAGGCCTCATAGAAAAATTCATGAAGAGAAGATGACATATCTATCCAAATGCTCCATTAGATGAAGGAAAAAGGTGTTTACAAATCGATACAAAAGGTGTTTTCAAAAATTCCAAGAATGTTCCAAGGGACTGGAAGGTATAAAACTTGTCTCCATTAAATTATTTTTGTCTAAATTCTTTGTGTAGAAACAGTTGGTGAAAGAGATGAGTTGATGATGAAATAAGCAATTTCTAGATGGAGACATATGAAAAATTGTATAAAAAGTTGGCTTATGAAAATTCAACAAGTGAATTGCTCACTAAGGAGAAAAATCAGCTCACTCAGAGCGATGGTCAGAAGAGTGCGATTGCTCGATTGGAGGCTTTACTCACCAAGAAGGAAGAAGAGTTTGGAAAGGTAAAATCTGAA
Organism: Rehmannia glutinosa; assembly: GCA_016081115.2. Taxonomy (NCBI): domain Eukaryota; kingdom Viridiplantae; phylum Streptophyta; class Magnoliopsida; order Lamiales; family Orobanchaceae; genus Rehmannia; species Rehmannia glutinosa. Next base: position 81,825,982 of record CM071936.1, on the reverse strand, counting down.
CTTGATAAATCTCTTGACACTTTAAAGAAGTTGGATTCTTATAAGGAAAAACTTGATAATATTTTGCCTTTAGGAAGTGATAAAAATAAATTGGCTATAAAACATCTATTTTTGTCAAAGCAATCAAGCGAGGCTTCTAAATTTAACGCATGTTGAAAACTCCACATGTTCTAATCAAAGACCACGGAAAAAGAAAGCACTATGTTTGTCATTACTGCTACATGCCTGTCCATATTAGACCACATTTGAATGCCTCTAGTGAAGGTGTCACATGTCGGTCAACTATTATATTCTTCTTGTTTGCATCGTGCGAGCAGTAGTACACGCATTCTTGTGAGATGCTGTCTCTTTTTGTGTACTTCGCTTTCTCACTTTTCAATAATTCATGCACATGATCTAAAACACATACACAATCGCTCAAGTTAAAAGTATTAGTACATGAGTCAACGACTAATAAAGATTTACAGCTCTTTATTCTATCATGAGTTTTCACGGCCTTATAGATAGAGAATAACACCTGCTCATCTTTAACTTATGATGTGAGCTCTACCTTTTGCACGTCTATCAAGGCTTTTGCTGTGTCTAGGAATGGACGCCCAAGTATCAGAGGGACGTCACGATCTTCCTCCAAGTCTAGCACCAAAAAATCTACGGGAAATATAAATTTGTCTACTTTGATGAGCACATCCTCTACGATTCCCTTAGAATATGTGAGTGATCTATCTGCAAGCTGCAATGTGACCGTAGACGGCTTCACCTCTCCCAATCCAAGTTTCCTGAAAATGGGCAAGGGCATTAAGTTAATACATGCTCCTAGATCACAAAGTGCTTTATTAAAGAAAACACCACCAATTTTACAAGGGATAGTGAAACTCCCCGGGTCTTTGAGCTTCTGTGGTAGTTTTCTCTGAATGATTGCACTGCACTCCTCAGTCAAGTTAACTGTCTCGAACTCTGCCAACTTTTTCTTCTTGGACATCACTTCCTTCAAAAACTTCGCGTAGCTGCAGTTTCTTAAAGATGTCCAGAAATTTAGCAAATTGGGCATCTATCTTTTTCTTTGAAAACATTGAGGGAAAGGGAGTGGTGTAGAAAGTTTTGAAAGATAGAGTTAGAGAAAGATTTAAGCTTCTCAACCCCTTTTTGTTTATCTTTGTGTCCCTTGTTTCCATCCTAAACCTCAACGTCGCCCTTTGCTACAGAATGTTCATCTCCAGGAGTCGAATTCCACTGTTTGGCATTACGCACGACCGACCCGTGCGCGTCCTGTCATGTTCCTAGTATTCTTGGGCATCACGCATGGGTTGCCCATGCATCAACGCATAGGTCATGTGTGGTTCCGATTTTTCATCACTTCCTGAAATTTTCGGCCCCTCGTACTTTGTACCACTCAGACGAATGGCATTACACTTTTCCTTTGGATTTACTTCAGTGTTGCTCGGAAACTGACCCTTCTGATGTTTTCCACCCTTGATCGTCGCTAATTGGCCAATCTGGGTTTCTAGATTTTTCATTTTTGAACCTACAGTGTGAGCCAGCTGTGTGACATGTGCTTCGATCTTGTCTATCGTCGCCTCATCTTTATTCAAGCGATTCCACATTTCATTCATAAACGAACTCGTCTGACTCATGAACGAGGTAAGAATGTCCTCCAAAGATGTCTTAAACTCTGCACTAATAACTCCGTTCATTACACTTAACCCCAGTGGTGGTTGCATCATGTTCTTTGTATTTGCATATGAGGAATTTTCATGATTTCTCACACCACACCCGGATGATAATGTGTAGGAGTCTGATTATTCTGGTAATTATTGAAATTCCGGTTGTTGACATAGTTAGCTTCCTCTATAGGATCTTGAGGAACTCCCCCATTATTGGCACCCATGTTTGCCTCTGCCCCTTGAGTTAAAACACTCAACTGATTTGTTAATGTTATCATCTGAGCCGTCAATGCCTTGATTGGGTCCGAATCTGAAACTTCGGCTACCCTTTCCACATTTGTCCTCTCGGGGGGCCATTGATATCTATTTATTGCCATTTCTTCAAGCAAGTTGAATGCATTTGTGGGAATTTGGCTAGTAAAGCGCATCCTGCTGTGGCATCCACAAACGACCTAGTCTGTCCCATCAACCCATTGTAGAAAAAACAAAGTTGTTGATCCTCTCCATGTTGCGGACATCTCCTCAGTAAATCCCTGAATCTCTCCCAGGCCTCGTACAGTGGCTCAGAGTCAAACTGTCTAAACTGCGTGATCTCACTCTTAAGCTGCAGTGTCTTACTTGGTGGAAAGAATTTAAATAAGAACTTCTGGCTTAACTCGTCCAAAATATTCACACTGCCTTGAGTCAAAGTGCCTAACCAGTTTCTAGCCATATCCCTTAAAGAGAAAGGGAATAGGCGCAGATGTATAGCATCATCAGACACCCCATTCATCTTGATCGTGTTGCATATTTTCATGAAGTGCGCAAGATGAGAGTTGGGATCCTCAGATGGAAAACCACCAAACTTGTTTTGCTGAATCATCAAAATGAGCGTTGGATTCAACTCAAAGTTATTTGCATTGATTGGGACATGGGAAATTCCACCATAGTTGCGATTTGTTTGAGAGCAAAAGTAATCGCGAATCGCTTGTTGTTGGACTACTGGAACTTTTGGTCTCGGTAACTCATTAACGATCCTGTTGATCCCATTGTTACCTCCGTTGGTGGCTCCATTATTACCCCCATTGTTCTCTTCCACATCCCCCATAGTATGATCCTGATGTCTTTCTGCTCGATTTAGTAGCTGCACTTATTCGCCTAGCAAAAGCTTCAACTTCCGGTATGAATGGTGCTAATTTCCTTTGCTTTGAGCGAGTGTTCATGCACTACCTAAACCAACTAAAAGAAACAAATCAAATATTGTAGGAGTAGAATTAAACAAAATAAAAAGAAAGAAAAAAATGTCTAAATTAAAAATAATTCTATTTATCGCAATACTAGTACTAAATATTTAATTAGTCCCCGGCAACGGCGCCAAAAACTTGTTCGCCTTATTTTTAGCTTCACCACAAGTGAACGGTGAAGTTAATAAATTTATGTACTAAGTATATGATTGTAATATAATTATTTTTATTCAGACGATCGAAAGTTGATGGTTAGTTTGTAAACTAAAACAAGATTTTATCATAAAAAGACAAAGTAAAGAGTTCGATTGAAAGATTAAGTGGATGAATGGATTCCAGGGTTATGGTTTCAGTTAATATCCCTCTTGTTATCCGATTAATCCAAACCAAAGTTATTATTATTCTTCCCTACAAGACAATCACAACTAGATGAAAGGAAAAGATACAATGGAATACGCAAACTCAGAGATATTGATGATCTCTCGATCAATCTTCAATCCTCAAGCATTTGGTTGCGATCTCGATCAATCTCCCAAATCCTCTGGTAGAAGGTTGCTCTTTTTTTGTGCTTTCTAGAGCAAGAATCAGTGTGTCCTTGTTTGGGGCTGCCTCGTATCTATTTATACTCTCGTTGGGCCAAAACCTAAGTCAAAATCGCATAAACCTGACTTTCCCGCACAGACGCACGGGTCGTGTGCTTACACACGACCAGCCCGTGCGTCAAGCCGTAGGTGTATTTTTCTGAAGAACAGACGCATGGGTCGTGCGTATAGGCACGACCAGCCCGTGCGTCACTGCGAAGGCTCAGTTCTGATGTAGATACCCCGCACGGGCCGTGCCTATGAGCACGGGCTGCCCGTGCGTGGCCTTATTTCGCCCGGTATGTCCGATCTCTTCTTGGTTTAACTCCAAACTTCACGTATTCGCTCGATTATCGACGGTCCTTTATTACAATGCTCCGATTTGCCACCAAAGTGCTACAAATACAGTTTAATTCCTACAAAACGAGCAAAGCGTAATATCTTTTCCACTTTATAAGAATATGGCTCATTTTACTAAGTTAATGCATGCATATCAACTTATTCTATCCACAATTATGCCCAAATTACATGCAAAACTCACACTAATCAGTGAAAAATCTTCCTATAAAATCTCTCATTTTTCTTTGCATAAAAGCATACTCATGTGACCTTATTAGTATGTATAAACTTTTATATGAATTTTGTTGGGAAATTTATTGTTTAGATTTTGATGAATGCCATGTAAAACTTAGACTAGAAAGTTGGCACCCCATTTTCTTTGTAATTTGTATTGAAATAGATAGGATCTACTAGCCGAGTCAAGACAACTGACTACGCTGGACATACAAGAAGTCAATCAAGATCGGGATGAAGACTCGTTGTGAGGCGGTGAGTATAGCAAGGAAAAGAAGACAAGAACTCGATTGAAGGAGTAGCGGACTATGATCTGATTGTGAGAAGTGTCAGTCAAGTCAACTCAAGACACCCAAGTCAAGTTGAAGTGACAGATGAGTCTTCCAATGATTGGGAGGCGACTCGAAGTCACCAGGGGAAGTTAAGGAACCGGTCAAGTTAAGACAATGAAAAGAGTTCCATTGCATAGAAGTCAAGAAAGTTACTTAAATAAGTAATACTTCCATCGCAATATTCTAAAGTGCTCGATCCCAGAAGCGTGCAAAAGGAATAAACCAATGGGAAGCATTGCACTGTGTGTCGACTCACGAAAAAGTGAAGGTTTAATTAATACGAGGTAATGTCAATCTCAAGGATCGCAACAAGACAACAAGCCAACGACCACTAGTGTCTTTTGAAAATCACCTATCTCTTCAACGAGCGAATTTTCAAGAGAGCACTATAAAAGGCTGAGGAATCAATTTGAGAAAAGGTTACCTGAACCACGAACACTCAAGCTATTATTCAAGCTGTAACCTACAAAAATATTCTCAATTAAGTTATTCAAGCTAATCTTCAAGCCTAAACTTCGAAGGAAATCAATCCAACACCAAGTTGTGAAGGAAAAACAACTTCAAACTGTTGAAGAGGAAACTTTTGAAGAATCAAAAGGGGTCTACATTCCAAGGAGGATTGTAGAAAGGTTCAAGGTCGAACCAGTCTCAAGTTATTGGAGGGCTTCGTGATCAAATCCAAGAAGCTTGAGCTAGTGAGCTATAATAGCAAGGCAGCTGCCTTGTGAAGAAGCGAGAGTCGGACGAGAAGCCATTTTGTGTGACCAAGGCATCTCGGATCGAGTCCCAAAGGATCAAGTCACCATTTGTGTGATCAAGACTTGCATCCGGGTGATAACCACTTTGTACTTTGATCAATACTTAGTGGATTCCTCCAGGAGTTGGAGAAGAGAGGATTAGAAGAATTACCCCATCTTGAACCTCTATAAAATTTATTGTGTCACTTACATTTCAAAGATTTACTTATCTTTGCATATTATTTAATATCTGCTGATAATTTGCTATCCAATTGATATTTAACAAAGTGCTAAAACCAAGAGTTAAAACAAACTTAAACCAAATTCAAGGGTGTTAAGTCTTCCGCTGAAAATCTTATCATAGCCAAGTTAAGTATAAGACTAAGCGGTGAGTTATTTTATCAACGGCTCGATCAGTGCATTAAGTGGCTAACTATCTTTGGTTAACTAACTTAGCTGTCTGTGAAATCAAGAACTTATTTAAAAGGACTAAATCGAAAAGTTGGTAAGGTTTATTCAACTCCCCTCCCCCCTTCTAAACCTTACTTACACCCCTTGGGACCTACAAATTTTAGTATTTTGTTCTAAGGATTTTTCAAAAACAAATGAGCATGATTTTACTTTCAAAAAAAGTAGTTAAAAATTGCGTATTATTATGTTTTGAAGTGTATTATTATTATGCATGTCCAAAAATAATTTATAAATATGCAATATTTATTTTTATATGTTATATAAATTCTAGACTTGTTACTTTGTACTGAAAATTCGAACTTGGGCTATTTTTGTAATTATTACAAAACATAGGGCTAAAAATATAAATATTAAAATTGTAAAAGGACCTTCCTGTAATTTGTAAATTCTGGACCTAAAAAACTGAAAAATTTATATATTAAGTTGACACGAAAAATTTGGAGACCCTTTGGGTCAAGAAAATGCAATAAAAAACCAACTTGACACTAAAGTACCAATTATTAAAACTTAAGGGACTAAACTGTAATTTATGAAAATAAGGACAGCCTCTGTGCCCCAAAAATTTATTGGCTTATTTATTTTAACATCTGGGACCCTTAGTTCAAATTTCACAAAAATCCAACTTGAAACGATTCCTTAATACAAAGTTACCTTTGGGCCAAAATTGTAATTTTCGGAAATAGGGGTACCTAACCTGCGAAAGTTCTAAAACTATTTTTACCTCAAAATAATACTGTCCTAAGAAAAAATTTAAGCTTATAATCACATTAAAATCCTTCCCGGTTTAAGAGATACCTATTTTTAAAATATCAAGTCAAAAAATGTAGTTTTGGAAATATTAACGGCTAATTTGCAAATTTAGAAAATCTGACCCCGAGTCTCAGAAAATATAATCCTATGGAATATTTAGAAAATTTAGAAACTGACCTTGCCTCTTTTCTAGTCCGGTATCAATACTTATTGAATTTTTAAACCCGATAAGAAAATATATCTCTTAGTAAAATGATATGTTTTTAATTAAAATTTCTAAGGACCTAGAAAAATTATATTTTCAAATTAAGTTTATCTATATTATATTAAGATATATTTTTATAATTATTCAACTAAAAATATATTTTAATTATTATCCAAGGTATTAGTTGGGTTTCTTACCCGAATAAATACTCGAACAATAAGGCGACTTTCTCGCCCAAATAATCTATAATATTGCAATACGGACTTGTGCATATATCGAACCAAATATCGTATTCGGCTAACTAGACCACGAATTTGAACTTAGCTAATTCAATATCGGACATAGTGTGACTAAGATCACTCGATTTTTCTATCTGACTTGCTAATAACTCGCTTAATTAAGATAACCTCTGACTGTGTCTGTGGAATGGATAAGTCATGTATGGGATAGGTTAGCTCGGCTGCAATCCCGTACCAGCCTCCATCATCTGAATCCCAACCTCGAGTCGAATAGTAGAGTCTAATGGGTGATTGGGTTGTAGTATGGGTATAATCATAATTATGACGATATCTGGGCTTAGCTAGCCCCACTGTGGAGACATCGTGCCTTATGGGATATTGTCTCTTGCCCTATTCATTGTAGGTATAAGGTGATCTATCAAGGGACCGAGGTTTGATCAACACGTCTCCGTTGTATAAGGATGGATGGTTGGCGTCACACTTTCGTGCGCAACCACTTCTGCTTGATTGTTATCTAACCGATCTAACTTACTTAAATTCATGAATAATTTTAATTATTAAATATATGATAATGTCACATGCATGACTCATGCATAAATTTCCATGAAATGATTTTTCTGCGGAACTCACTCGCACACCCGCACCCACCTACTAAGAATTTTTGTCTCACTCTACTTTGTTTTGATAACCGGATGATGAGGACCACATTAGGATGCGGTGGTGATGATCTTAAATCTACGAACTAGTTTCTGTTGTATTTGGCGACCTATTTAAGACAATTTAATCTTGTTTTGTAGTGGACGAGTTTCTAAACAATCTCTTATGTAATAGCGGGCGTAGGACCCGTGAGAATGATTTGACATTGAATCGTATTTCTTTATGTTTCTACCGCAACGACTTAGTTTATTTTAATATCGTGTTTATTTTGGAAATTTTGTTTATTTTTTAATATCTATGTTTATTGGTGGCTTAGTAAACCACCATAAGTTTGATTGTATGTGTCACGACTTCCATTTTGGGGCGTGACAATCGTACAGATAATCTGACAACCGACTTAGTAAAAAATAGTGGTTAAAAATAAGTAGCACACTATCAACCTTTTACTCAAACAAAGTAAACGTGAAATCTAATGGTCTACCAATTCGCTTTCCACATACAATCATAATTTTCATGCATCCCTTCTCTGATATTAGGCTTTTTTTCTTTTTGTGGGAGTTGGTTTGCTTTTTAATTTTGTCTTTTCATTGTACTTTTTTCTGTTTTTAGATCTAATCTGTTCTTTTGGAGCCTCATTACGTCATTCAGAGTTCTTTATCGCCTTCCCGGTAAATCTGCGGATCGAAGGGAGTTTGATGTGGATCGTCAAACCTTGTTTGGAAGAGCAAGAAGTCACTCATCGTACCAAGAATCACCACTGAGTTTGAACTGATTCTGTAAGGACCCGAATTTTTATGTCTTAATAAGTGTTTTCTAAATTATGTTATTAGTTTATTTCATGGAATAATAATGGAGAATTATAAATTTATTAATTATTTTACTGGATAGTTAATTAGTTAAATTACGGAGAATTGAAGATTTATTTTAATTTGACTGAGAATTTATTCAATTTGAGCCTTATAATAAATAATTGGACCTTTAGTTAGTCTAGAGTATTAAATCAGGCTCATATTGTTAGTAAGTTAATAATAAGCCCATGTACCAAAAACCTGGTTTAATTGGGAGTAAGTTAAAATACAGATATAAGACATGCAAAATACACCCAGAGAACACAAAACACACAGCTAGAACAGAGAAAAGGAATTGGCCGAGAAAGAGAGAGAAAAGAGAAGAAAGAGAGTCGATTTCTGGAATACAGGCAAGTAATGTCCTTAGTTTTCATGTAGATTTAGGTTTGTATCATTGTCACATGATTTTTATTATGCCAATTTTGAGAATAGTCTCCTTATCCAATAGATTACAATGTTTGCCGCCTTATCAAAGTTGGCTACAAGTGTTGCCATTTTATTTGATAGGAATCTATGAGTTTATGTTATAAATTGGCTTACCGCTTTATGTGATAAGAATTTATGCGTTGATGTGATAAATTGGTTTGTCGCCAACTATTCTTGATTGTTTGAATGTATGGTTTTTCTATGTTAATTAAAAGGTAGGATTTTCCCCTTTTTAAAAGGAATGTGGAGTTTTTTCCTAATTAACTGAACATAGGCCTTTCCCTAAATAATTGTGAATTATTGAATATAAAGTTTTCCCAAATAACTGAATCTAGTGTTTCCCTAACCAATTGAATGTTGAGCTTTGTCCAAACTAGTTGAACGTAGGGTTTTTCCAGATTAATTGTAGATCTTTTCCCTGGATTGGTTTGAATGATTGAATGTAGGATTTTCCCTACTAAGTAGTGTTTCCTTAACTAATTGAATGTAGGGCTTTCTCTTGACTAATTGAATGTAGGGTTTTCCCAACGTATTCCTAATTAGTGGAATGGATGATTTTGTTTCTCGAATTGTTTCAGCTAATATGATTTAATTATTATGTTATGATCTTATGTTTATTCTCGTATTTAATGATAGATTGCATCACTTAGGTTCATGCATCATGTTAATGTATGTTCATATCATTTCATGAGCATCCCAGATTAAGTAAAGTCAAGTCTTAAGTTTAGAATTAATAATATTTTTTTCAAAGAAATGGGTGGACATTGTTCTATGATGCTGGAGTGAGTGGGAAATGGGCGCGGGGGATAAGCGTTCGACAATGTGCCGCTTGCGGCTAATGTTAATTTTCAAGGAAAAGGGCCTTCAGGTAAAACGAATGGAAATGGGCTTTCGGGCAAAATATTAATCGAGTTCCAAATAACAAGGCCCATTGCGACCCTGATTAGAATAATGTGTCACCAAGTGAGCTCGCATCCTAAGAACGTTTTACGAAAAGAAATACAATATTTTAAGTATGAATGTGAAAGGTTTTCAAGTGAATAAAACATTAAGTCTTTCAAGTTAAGTGTTAAGATATTGCATTAGGCATGCATATCCATGCATGAGATTACTTGTTGAGCTCCTTTAGCTTATTCCACGAATATTGTTATTTTTCTGATGAGAATACAAAAGAGGAATGAGATGGCGGGGCACAGTGATTCGGGAAACCCATGTCAACAGATTTCTTTTATTTTCAAAGTTTGACTAGTTCATTAAACGTTGAATGTCATTGTGTTTTCACTACGAATATTTTGGACTAATAATTAATTCAATTATTAGCATTTAATTTCCCGCTGCAAATCTTTCGAATGAAGCAAAAGTTTTCAAACGAAGTAAGATTTTTAATTACTCCGTATTTTTAAGCATTCTTTTAGGTATTTCTATTTTAGTTGATTATTTTTCGCATTAAAATTCAAGCAAGCTAGAAAAGGCGCTACTTTTAGTGGTATCAGAGCCCAGCCTTTTTAAAAATCGGTTCTGTAGAGTTTAAAATGATTTAATTTATGATAAGTTTAAAGTCAACTAGTCATGGGTTCTAAGTCACGCTTCGAGCATCTCCCTCCGCAATATGGTAAGCTTCCAATTCAATATGATTATGCTCGTATCATTTTGTGTTTATGTTATGGCTTTATATTGCAAATGTAAATTTGCTTGAGATAGAATTGATTATTTGTTTTGTTATGATTTAATTGTGTGTTTAATTGTGTCTTTAATATTTTTGCTCCATCTAATATATGAGAGTTGTTTTCACGCTTTAGCATATTACGTTTCTTATATTTGACAAGTTTCGAGGACGAAACATTTATAAGGTGGGGGGAATGTAACGAACCGAATTTTTATGTCTTAGCAATTGTTTTCTTAATTATGTTATTCGATTATTTCATGGAATAATAATGCAGAATTATAACTTTATAAATTATTTTACTGGATAGTTAATTAGTTAAATTACGGAGAATGGAAGGTTTATTTTAATTTGACTGAGAATTTATTCAATTTGGGCCTTATAATAAATAATTGGATTTTTAATTAGTTTGGGAAAAGGACATGAATACCCCATTTTCCATACCCAATCCCTGCACAATGCCCACTCGCCCCGGTTGTTTCACAAAAATACCCGATCAGCCCCACTTGTTTCCCAAAATATACCAGCTCTTGTAAATTGCGGACAAAAGTGTCACTCTTCAGCGAATTGCAGCATTTACTCTACAAAAATCATGGTACTGATCACAAAAAGATCTCTGATCAAAAATACAATCCTCTCATCCCAAATATTAACGAAAAAGAAAAGAAACGCACAGATACGAGGAAAACAAATCGAGGGAAAATACTGGACTGTTCGAGATCACAATTCAAGCTCAATATCAAGAGGATGAAGGAAGACCAAAACAGGTAAACACAACGCAAACTATTTATCTTGTTCTGAGAATACATTGTTTAGATATATTTCATGATTTTACAGATAAAAATTTAGGATTCAATGTTTATTGACTGAGATTTGACATTGAATGGAACCAATAATTTTGCATACAAATCCAAAAATCTGGCAGTTGTGATCTTCAAAATGCTTATTTAGTTCGAATTATGATCCAAAATTCTACAAAAATTGCTTCTCGTGATTATTTACGAACAAAACATGTCAATCTGGAAAAAACTGAATGCAGTACATTATGTAATTGTTTCACATATGTTTCTTTCTTATTTCACATATGTTTCTTTTATGTTTCACAATTGTTTCGTTCGCCTAATGCAACACATTGCTTCTTGACGTACATAAACATTGTTTCATACATGTTTCATTTATGTTTCTTGTATGTTTCACTTAGCCAACTATTCATTGAAATCCACAGTTGCATGGAGCAAATCCCAGCTGTCGTATACCACAATGGACAATGGGGAGAAAATAGAAAGTATAGGAACTTTGAGATAACAGGAATACTCATTCCAATGGATAGCACATTCAGCACACTAAGGGAAATCTTACAACAACAAATTCAATACAAAAAAGATGTAGAAGCTATGCAGATGAGATACAAATTGACAGAGACTCTGCCACCATTGAAGATTGAAAGTGATTACAATCTCAAATTCTGCCTGGAAGTGAAAAGCAAAGAAACGGATTGGATGAAGTTTCCTTTGTGCATAGACATAGTAAGAAACGAACCGAGCTTGGAAATAACAACACAACAAAATGAACGGAGGGAACGAGCAGCCTGTCTATAGAGAGCTCACTGAAGGAAAACATGGGCCAAAACGTGATTGACTACATTGATTATGCAAACCTCATTAGCAGAAATGTGGTCAGAGAAGAAGACGCGATGGAAATTCAATAAATTACACATGCTGAAGAACAATTCCAAAAGGGAGATGTCTACAACACCAAGGAGGAATTGATCAAACAACTCAGTTGTTATGCGTTGAAACATCACTTCCAATATAAGGTGAAGATGTCGTGCAAGCAGAAATACTACGTAAATTGTATCGATGAAAATTGCAATTGGCATTTGAAAGTATCTTCCACATCAGGGACAACAACACTCATAGTAAGAGAGCACGAAAGAACACACACATGTCCGCTGGATAAAAGGATGAACGACAATAGGCACGCCACGGCAAAAATAGTTGGGGACCTTATCAAATCAAAGTACCTCAACAACATCAAAACAGTCTACATGCCAACAGATATAATTAGAGACATGAAGGACGAGCATGGAATAAGTCTCGACTATAAAAATGCATGGATATCAAAAAAGAAAGCGCTGGAGGTAGTAAGGGGAAGGGCAGATGAGTCTTATCAGAAACTACCGGCTTACTTGTACATGTTGGAGGAAATGAATCCCGGATCGATCACTGAAATAGTAGGAAAGGAGGATGGCACGTTCCTCTTCTTGTTCATGGCTATCAGTGCATCGATAAAAGGATGGAGGCACTGTAGGCCTGTAATTGTTGTTGACTGTACGTTCTTAAAGGCAAGCTATGGGGGTACTTTGTTGTCTGCCTGCACATAAGATGGCAATGGGAGCATTTTCCCATTGGCTTTTTCAGTAGTGGATTCTGAGAATGATGGGAGCTGGGTGTGGTTTTTCACAAAGATAAGACAAATCTTTGGTCTCAGGGAAGGGATGTGCATGGTCTCAGACAGACACGTGAGTATCGAGACGGGAATAAAGGAGGTACATAATGTAAAATATTTCTTTATATGATGTTTCACGTTTGTTTCTTATATGTTTCTTTCATGTTTCACATATAGTTTCAAAAACATTCCAGTTTACAAAAATCTCACAAGTATATTATTTTAACGATCAGGTATACCCTGAGGTCTCTCACGGGATGTGCACGTATCATCTACCGAACAATTTGAATGCATACTTCAAAAGGAAAAACAACAAAATAAGAGATCCGTTCATAGCAGCAGCAAAAGCATACACAAATGAAGAGTTCCAAAAGCAAATGTCTGCACTTGACAGCGTAAACAGCAGAATTAGACCCTATTTGTCCAACATCGGCTACGAGAAATGGACACGACTCCATTGTCAGTGCAAACGATACTTTGTCATGACTTCAAACATCGCAGAATCACTGAATGCAGCGACAGTGGCCGGGAGAGACTTACCGGTAATAGCTTTGCTCGAATACTTGAGATCTTTAGTTCAAGATTGGACGTACAGACATCAGATTGAAGCAAGATCAACATTCACAAGGATGACAAAAAGATCTGAAGAGTATATGGGTAAAAACTACAACATTTCACTAAATTTAAATGTAATTTAATGCAAACTTTCATCAGATGATCCATTGTTTCAAACATGTTTCTTATATGTTTCATTTATGTTTCAGGTGAAGCGATCGAATGACTTTATCTTCAAAGTCACAGAAGCTGAGAAAATATTTGTTGTGGACCTGGAAAAAAGGACTTGCACATGCAACAAGTTTCAAATGGATGAAAGTCCTTGCCCACATGCTTTAGCGGTAGTAAAAGATTTGAATGCGATTCGTGCAATCTTGCTCGGCAAAGATACTACATGAAGAAAACAATGGAAGCGGCTTATTTGTAAATAATGTATCCAATCCCACATGAAGGTACCTGGGTCCTGCCAGAAGAAAGCAACACAATGAAGATTCTACCGTCGGAGGGCAAGGAAAAATCTGGAAGGCCAAAGAAAAGAAGACACAAGGCAGCTTGGGAGAAAAGCGTCAAAACCAAATATGGTAGATGTGGGGATCCTGGTCATAATATAAAAACATGTAGGAATCAACCAAAAACAAAATAGGACTCATAGTAGAATATTACTATTAAGAATATACGTGTAATTGATCTGACTTCCACATATAGAAAATCAAAAACAAATTGTTTCTATGTTGTTTCAAATATGTTTCTAACAATAAGATGACAAAACAAATGTTTGTTTGAATGTGTTTTGAGATAAGTTTCTATTGCACAATTAAACCATTTACCAGATGGAGACGATAAGAAACGTAACACAAAACGCACAATAATTTGAATCCCAAACCAAACAACATCAATACATTAATTGAAAAACATCTCATAACTCGTCTGATTGTTCAAAAACGTACAACCAACAAAATCTAATCGATAATCAAAATAGCCAATAACGATCCAAATCCTCCAAGGAAAGCTATTATAATACCAAATATCTCATACTACTAAAAGTACCAAACTTAAGACAAATTTGTTCAGGTGGTTACACAAATTATCAAGATTTTCATAACAACAATTCCCTGCAATCCCTAGGGAGTGGAGGCAGAATTTCAATGTCGCTGTCGTCATCGTCACCGTTTTGTTGCTTCAGCTTCGCATGATTGTAGAGCAAATGACTAAACCTTGACCGCTCATTCTCTACGTCAAACGCCTCAGCATCCATTTTCTTCCCGGCAACAAAATACTCAGCATAACAGGCAACAAAAACCCATGATCACTACAAAAAGAAATGTAAAAATAGACAATGACCATATAAATAAACAAAAACAAAAAGAACAAAAAGAACAAACAAATCGAAAATACATAGAAAAAACGTACTTCTTGGTCGCAAAGGAATGTCTTTCACAACAACGACTTTCATAGCGAGTCGGATAACCAGGAATACGCACCTCGCCAAGAACAAAGACATTGGGATGGACACCATAAAAGGCTACCACGGACGGGGAACCTAGGAAGGAGAGAGTTGTAAGCTTTCGCGGCTTCAAGACAACTTTTAGAGAATCATCCGTCTTGGCCAATTTGCAGAGATAGATGGTTCTCTCCTTCACGCTCAACCGTCCCATTACCCAATGCTCCATATCAATGCAATGTATAGGGAACAAGATGTGATCAACTTCCGACCATGGCCATCCGCACGCTATATCATATCCCATGATATAGTCCACAACTGTGGTATTGACATTGATCATGGACAGATCAAAATGTTTCTTCTTTCTTTTGTTCACTTGGCAATATTTCTTATAAATGCTTTGGATGCACCGATCAAGTCAAATATCAAATCAGTCGTTGTGAATGTCACAGCACTATGCCCATATAGTAACTTCTTCCTCAAATAGTAAAAAAGCACATCAATATGCTGCAAAATGAACACAAAACACAATCAAAAAACAAAAGGGACAATCAAAAAACAACATGATAGACAATAAAAACTTACAGAAGAAGCCAAGTACTCATCAACATAATACAGGATGTGAAACCATGACTTCGACTTCACTTCGCAGACACCAAGTTTCAAAGAAGGCTCAACTTTGTCATCTTCCTCCGAGTATCGATTCGGGCTGAAAAAGAGTATCAAATAAACACAAAAACAAAAACAACAAACTAATCACAAATTTATAAACATTTATGTAATTGTTTCATATATGTTTCAAAATTGTTTCACAATTGTTTCAGATAGTTATTAATTACAAATATGAAAATAATAGAGTTGTATACCCTTGAGAATCAAACCCTTCCGGAAGCCAGTCGTTCAACCCATCCGACAGGGCCCTTATCCCCGGACCTTCACCCATATTCTCGTCCAGTGGGAACCTTCCCTTAACCAAGGGCTTTGGAACTTTTTTGCCAGTATCCACAGCGGCATCTTTTCGTCGGCGTCTTCTAATCCAATCACCACGTCCGCGGGTTCACCACCTTCAGCGACAGCATCACCGGAAGACTCAAAGTTAATGGTGAATGGAGTTCTCACCGCGACGGACGGTTTCGAAACCCTCTTCATAGAAGGAGACAGATCGGAGGAGACACCAACTGGACTTTTCAAAGCACCCTGAAACAAAAAAAAACAAAACAAAAAATAAAATAACAAAGAACAAACAGAATCCAAAAACAACAAAATAACAGAAACTATAATTTAAGCACACCTTCCCCAGTGCAGGTTGGCTTGCACTGTTCAATATATCGTCAATTTGAAAAGGGGTGAGATCGTCAAGTTCCTGAGAACTAATGAATTTTCGCTCCTCCCCACTGTCCTTGCTCGTCTCATCAGCAACTTTCTCAACCTCACCACGGTCCTTGATTGATTCATCAAACACATTCTCCATCTCGCTACCATCTTTCCTTGATTCATCAACCACGTTATCCATGCCCTGTTCCAGACTCCCCAACCCACTAGCTGTAACTCCCTCTGCAGCACTCAAATCACCTTCACCAGCGTCATCTTTTTTTTCCAGCTTCCCCAACGGGAACATCCACATTCCCATCATCAACCTCATCCTATCCATGTTTTTCCTCATCTGCATCTTCCTCAGAACCTGAACCTAATGACATGCCATTAGATTCAGTTTCACTTTTAGACTCTGATTCATCAATTCATCGACAACACCACGAACCTACATAAAAAAAACAACCATGTGATGAACAGAAATAACAAATAAACAATATTGAAATAAAAAAGAAACAACAAGAAAAATCTAGAAAGATAACAAAAAAATACTTATAATTAAAAACAACAAAAAAGGTATGAGAACCTCTAGTTTTCTCTTAATATCGGCAAGTTCAGAGAAAACAATAGCAAATTGTTCTTCCAAGAATTTTGTAGTTGAAACCTTAAAAGCCTCAAAATCCTTAGAAAACAACCGTTGGTTCCTAGCAATGTCGTCAACGGTATGATTCAAGCCACTACCAACCACAGCCTCCTTCCGCTTCAACCTTCCAACAAGAAAATCATCGTTAACTGGGCTGAATGTGTACTTTGATTTATCATAGAATGTCTGAATGCACAGCTGCACAAGCTCATCATCAGTAGGCCACAAGTTCTTCAAACCCAACTGAAATAAAAAAAAAATCAAAAGTCAAAAACATAAAAGAAACAATTAAAAACATAAATGAAACAAAACGGCAAAGAAAAAAAAATAGTAAAATCATATTGCTGTTCGGTAGGCCGATTGAAGATCTTCATCTCCAAGTCTTGGCATGAACTTTGTTGTCTTTCCCGGACTTTGAACAAGTCAGTTCAAAATACTCAGGATCTCACGATTAACCCGAGAACAAAACTTGTCGCGTTCACCTCGGGCAAAGACTCATAGAACCATATCCGGAAAGCCGAGAAATCCTTCAATTCTATAAAATTTCGTATGCTTCCCACCAGGATTCTCCTCACCTTGAAGTTTGTTTCTGTACAAGATTTGTTGCCTCAACTCACGCATCGTCACATCAAATAACTCACTACCCCAAGGATATGTGTCAAACACATCCATATCCTTGTCAACCAACTCAAAAAATGACATCTCGACAGAACTACCGGTAGAAGTGAAAAGAAAAAAATGGAGAAAATAAAGTAAAGCCGATTTCAGGGCGTCTAAATCCTCATCACCCCAAACACGTAGTAAAAAACATTTCTCGATCGACTGCCTATTAAACTTGTTCCTACTAGCAAAATACTTCTGAAATATAACCAAGCTCCAAACATCCCCCGACAACAAAGGCCTAACACCAACACAATTCAAACCAGTCACAATAGCAAACTCATCCAACCCAAACCGCAACAACTTCCCACCCACAGACACAACAATTTCGTCCTTCTTCGAGTGGACGACACTGATGTTTCAACAGAGAATGGACAAGTTGATTCTGGAAATCAACTTCTTTCATGTCCAGAAAATATCCAAAACAGGTATTCTTAAATGCCTCCAGTTGGGTGTTAGTTAAGGTTTTCTTTATATTCTTAATAAAATCAAACGAGATGGCAGTATTTACTCGAGCACTGAACCAGTCAGCAGGGTCAAGAACATACTTGAAACCCTAGAAACAACAATGAAACAAAACAGAAACATAAAAGAAACAAAAAATCAACAACCACTTCAACTTAAATACATAAAAGAACAAATGAAACATAATAGAAACAAATAAGAAACAAATAAGAAACAACATTGAAACAAACAAAAGAGTACAAATCAAAACACACAAAACTCATACCTCAGCAACATCGGTTTTGTCAAAGGAAACCTTCTTCTTCCCAGCAGCTTTAACACCGACATTCGATTTCACACCTTTGGAAGGCGATTTAACATCCAGAACCTCTTCTTCCTCAACAATTTTTTCTACTTTCCTCTTCTTAGATTCCATAGAACCAGCAACAACCTTCTGAACTTTCTTCTTTTACAAGGAATATGCTGCTACCTTCGAAGAACTTCTCAAAATTCTCTTATGATGAGAGTTTTTAGGAGCTTTTTTAGGAGCCATTAAAATAATACGAATACCAGAGGTTTGAAAAACAAATTAACCCTACGGAGAAAGTGATGAAGCTCGAACGAATGAAACTAAAATCAATAGTGGAGAACGTGACCACGAACGACTGAAGAATCGCAAAAAAAACGCGCGCGAAATCAAGTATGGAAAGAGAATGAAAAACCAGTAATAAATTGCTTTACCTAAGTTAAGAAACTAGAGGGGGTAAAAAACTGAAAATAAACGTAAACTGGGTGGGTATATTTGGGAAGGTTAGGAGCGGGTCGTGTAGCTTTGTGATAGGGTGGTATTTTTGTCTTTTTCTTAAAAATCAGAGTATTTTGTGTACTTTTCTCAATTAGTTTAGAGTATTAAATCAGGCCCATATTGTTACTAAGTTAATAATAAGTCCATGTACCAAAAACCTAGTTTAACTGGGAGCAGGTTAAAACACAGATATAAGACACGCAAAACACACCCAAAGAACACAAAAACACACAGCTAGAACAGAGAAAAGGAATCGGCCGAGAAAGAGAGAGAAAAGAGAAGAAAGAGAGTCGATTTACGGAATACATGCAAGTAATATCCTTAGTTTTCATGTAGATTTAGGTTTGTATCATTGTAACATGATTTTTATTATGTCAATTTTGAGAATGGTCTCCTTATCCCAATAGATTATAATGTTTGTTGCCTTACCATGTCGACTACAAGTGTTGCATTTCATTTGATAAGAATTTATGTATTTATGTGATAAATTGGATTACCGCTTTATGTGATAAAAAATTATGTATTGATGTGATAAATTGGCTTATCGCCAACTATTCTTGATTGTTTGAATGTATAGTTTTTCTATGTTAATTAAAAGTTAGGGGTTTCCCCTTATTAATTGAATGTGGAATTTTTCCCTAATTAACTGAACATAGGTCTTTCCCTAAATAATTGTGAATTATTGGATATAAAGTTTTCCCAAATAACTAAATGTAGTTTTTCCCTAACCAATTGAATGTTGAGCTTTCTCCAAACTAGTTGAACGTAGGGTTTTTCCAGATTAATTGTAGATCTTTTCCCTGGATAGGTTTGAATGATTGAATGTAGAATTTTCCCTACTAAGTAGTGTTTCCTTAACTAATTGAATATAGGGCTTTCCCTTGACTAATTGAATGTAGGGTTTTCCCAACGTAGGATTTTTCCTAATTAGTTGAATGGGGGGTTTTGTTTCTCGAATTATTTCAGCTAATGTGATTTAATTATTATGTTATGATCTTATGTTTATTCTCGTATTTAATGATACATTGATTCACTTAGGTTTATGCATCATGTTAATGTATGTTCATAGCATTTCATGAGCATCCCAGATTAAGTTAAGTATTAAGTTTAGAACTAATAATGTTTTTTCAAAGAAATGGGTGCACATTGTTCTATGATACTGGAGTGAGTGGGAAATTAGCGTCGGGGACCGGCGTTCTGACAATGTGACGCTTGCGGCTAATGTTAATGTTCAAGAAAAAGGGCCTTCAGGTAAAATAAATAAAAATGGGTCTTCGGGCAAAATGTTAATCGAGTTCCAGATAACAAGGCCCACTACGACCCTGGTTAGAACAATGCGTCACCAAGTGAGTGTTAGATAAATGCTTTTATGATTTTAATGATTTTGTTTAACTGTGTTTTTACACCAAAACAATGTCTCCTATTGTTGTTCAAATACTCCTAATCATTTTAAATTATTTTTTGGAGTATTTATTGAAGTTTATTTTCGTTTATTCAAAATAATTCGTTTCGGGCGATATAAAAATTGATTTTTATGTTTTAAATTGTTTTTAACAATTACCGAATACCATCAAGGTAAAATAGAGCCCAAAAGACGAAGTCGGAAATTTTTTTCACGGACCGGAATGCTCCTTGAATAGGTCGACCGGTGTCTAAAGCTTTAAGATTTCAATTTTTCATCAAAAGTCATTTCAGGGACAGGTTGACCCGGAGGTCGACCGGTCGACCCACAGGTCGACCAACTCAAAATCTGACGATTTTGAGCTTGTGGGAGAGAACGATTCATGAAATTGTGGGATTAATTTATAACAGCTATATTCTTGATTAAATCTGCATTTTCTTTACAGATTTCATTCTCCAAGAGGAGCCTATCTATGTTCAAGACCTCTCCTATAAATAGAGGAAAATTAGAAGCAACAAGATACAACACAACTACACAAGCAATACAATACAAGCAAACCTTGATCTTCATTTCCATACTCTTGTTATATTTCTAGCCTAAGTCTTTCACTTGCACATCTTGAGTACTAGGCTTTATTCTTGAGTACACTTGCACTTCAAAGTTGTATACTTCATTACCGAGTTGTAATCTTGAATTTGTTTCTATCATCCAAAGCAAGATAACCTTGTTAGTGTTCTTGTGGTAAGAGCACACTTGGGTGATTTTAGGTGTTGAAGAGTGTGGTACTCTTCATATGTGAAGGAAGATTGTGGTAATCTCCTTGGTGTTGTAAGAAGAGTGTGGTACTCTTTAAGGTGAAGTTGTAATAATTTTGGTAATTATTAATAAAATTCTTTTTCTTTTTCGAAATCCCTCCCAATTATACTGGGGTCGTAGAGCATGTAGTCCCTAGGTGGGGTGAAGCTCTATAAATCATCGTGTGTTGTTTATTTTCCCGCACTTACATTCTTGCTATTATCTTCACATTCAAAAAAGAGGGCGAAACTCGGAAAATCGGTATAATCTATTCAATCCCCTCTAGATTATCGTAGTCACTTGGACTAACAAGTGGTATCAGAGCCAAACTCTTTGACAAGCTCGTCCCACATCGCGAGTAAAGAGGAAAGATCCATGGCTACGAACGAAGCCTACCTTACAACCGGAGCCTCCACCAACAAGCCACCGCTATTTGACGCCAACAATTACGCATTTTGTAAAGACCGAATGGAGTGCTTTCTACAAGGGTGCGGGTTCAATATTTGGAATGCGGTTATTGAAGGGATATCTCAACCAACCAAGAAATTGGAAAATGGTACCACGGTCCTCAAGAGCTTCAAAGAATTCGATGAAAACGACAAGAATGCATTCTCTCCAAATGGTAAGGCCTTGAGTATTTTACACTGTTCACTCACCGCCACCGAGTATAACCGTATTAGAGGAATAAGGTCCGCACATAAAGTATGGAAAAAATTAGAAACCATATATGAGGGCACAAAGAAAGTAAAGCAAGCAAGAAAAACTATGCTTGTTAAAGACTTTGAAAATTTTAATATGCATGATGGTGAAAACATATCAAAAATGATGGAAAGGCTTGACAACATTGTCAATCCTCTTATGGCACTCAGGAAAGTCATATCCGAAGAAGATAATGTCACCAAGGTACTAAATGCTCTTCCCGGCTAATGGTCCAAAAAAGTGACGGCAATCACGACAGCACAAAATCTCGAAACACTCAAGTTCGATGAGCTCATTGGGAACCTCCTCATTTATGAATTCTATCTTAAGAAGAGGAAATATTCCAAACCATCCACCTCTCAATCGGGTATGCAAAATATTCCTAAAGGCTTTGCATCTTCTTCTAATAATTCATATTATGCTAGTGACGAAGATGATGAGGAGACGGCCAATCTTGTCCGAAAATTTACCAAATTTGTGAATAAAAATAAGGCAAGAAAATCGAGAGACAACTCGTGTTTCAAATGCGGGAAACCCGGGCACTACATAGTTGATTGCCTGAAATTAGCGGAGGAGGAGCAAAAGAAGAAAAGCCTTTTCCCAAGAAGAAAGCTCTAAATGCCGAAGTTAAAACATGGGATGAGCTCCATGCCACATCCGACGAGGAAGAAGAAACGAACATGGTCTCATGGCCAGAGACAATGAAAACAACGAGGTACGCTCTAATTCTTCATCTTCTTCTTTAGTTGATGAATTACAATGTGATTATGATGAATTGCAAACTGAGTTTCAAAATATGATTGTTAAATACAAGAATTTGAAAAAGGAGTATAAAGAGCTCAAATTGGAGAAAGAAAAATTATTTACTTCCTATGAATCTCTTGATCGTGCTCATGCTATTACTATTACTAAAATGCATGCTCTTGATTCTGAAAAACAAATACTCACAAAAGAAATTAAAATTTTGAAAAAGGATGTGCATCGTTTTAATTTAAGCACGGATAAGGTTACCAAAATTATTGATGCACAAAGGAGTGAGCATTCTAAATTAGGACTTGGTTATAAACCTTTTCAAAGTACTTCTAAGAAAAATAATAAGGTCCGACTTTCGTACGTGCTAGTAGTTCCAATAATCTTATTTGTTTTTATTGTGGTAAAATTGGACACTATGCTAATAATTGTAAATTGAGAAATATATTTAGCTATTTTGGAGACCCAAAAGTCTCAAAACTAACCACCGTGGACCCCAAAATTATAGGGTACCTAAAAATAATTCATTTGTAGGTACTAGGAGCTATAACAACAATGAAAGATTCAAAATGGCTCGTGGACAGCTGGTGTTCACGCCATATGACCGGAAGGAGAGAACTTTTTACCAACATCAAGCTCCAAGAAGAGGGCATGGTCATGTTCGGGAATGGCAAAGGAAAAATTTTTGGAAATGGAGAAATTGGTAATTCTTCTTTCTCTCTTAGTAATGTTCTTTTAGTTGAAGAGCTTAAGTTCAATTTGATAAGTGTTATCCAACTTTTTGATTCAAATTACAATGTTATTTTAAATAAAGAAAAATGTCTTGTTCTTAAAAATGATAAAATTATTTGTGAAGCAAATAGAAAAGGCAATCTTTACAAAATTTGCACAAATGATTTGGTTAGTCAAAATGTTTCTTGTCTTGTCACCAACAATGATTTAACTAGTTTATGGCATAGGTGACTTGGACATGTTGGACAAGAATTTGAAAAATATTTACAAAAACCAACATGTAAAAGGACTACCCAAATTGAATTTTGAAAATCTTGGCTAATGTGATACTTGTCAAAAGAACAAATTAGTTAAAAGTAGTTTTAAGCCAAAAAATGAAATTTCCACAACCAAGCCTCTACAATTACTTCATCTTGATTTGTATGGGGATATTGGTACGACTAGTTTAAGTGGAAAATATTACACTTTTGTTATATGTCGTTAATGAGTTTGCTAAGTTGTGTAGACTTATTGAGAATGAAAAGGAAGATACTATTAAGTCTATTCGAAGTGATCGAGGTGGATAATTTGATGGTGAATTTAGAGTCTTATGTGAAATCAAGGGATATGCTCACAATTTTTTGGCTCCAAGGACACCACAACAAAATTGAGTAGCCAAAAGGAAGAATCGGACTCTTCAAGAAATGAGTGGGTCCATGCTAAACGAATTTTCACTTTCAAAATATTTTTGGGCCGAAGCCGTAAGTGCCGCATGTTATGTTATTAATCGTGTTTACCTTCGTCCTAAGTTGAATAAAACACCGTATGAGCTTTGGAAAGGAAGAACTCCAAATATTAGTTACTTCAAAATATTTGGGTGTAAGTGCTTTATTTTGAATACTAAGGATCAATTGGACAAACTTGATCCTAAGGCCGATGAAGGAATATTTATGGAGTATTCAACCAAGAGCAAAACATATCGGGTTTACAATAAGACTAGTATGGTTGTTGAAGAAACTATCCATGTCAAATTCAATGAAGCCTCGGGTGTTTGAAAGATACCCAATGATGAAAGTGATGAAGAGGATGTTATTGAACCAATTGTTTAAGATGCTGCTCAAAATGATCAACCTTCTACTTCAAATGATCAACCGTCAATCTCAAGTGTTACTTAAGATGATAAAGGTGATAATTCGGATCTTCCCGTGGCATTGAAATTTAAGGGAGATCACCCAAAAAATCTCATTATTGGAGATCCCCTTTATAAAGTGATGACTAGAAGAAAATTTGCCGAGAAAGCTCTTATTTCACAAAAAGAGCATAAAAATGCTAAGGAAGCAATTGAAGATGAGGATTGGTTTTTAGAAATGCAATAGGAGTTGAATCAATTTGAAAGGAATGATGTTTGGGAATTGGTACATTGTCTTCCATCACAAATAATTATTGGTACAAAACGGGTATTCCGGAACAAACTCAATGACCAAGGCAAGATTAGTAGCTCAAGGGTATTGTCAAGAATAAGGTATTGATTATGATGAAACTTTTGCACCCATAGCACGTTTAGAAGCTATTCGTATTTTATTTGCCTTATCATGTTTCAAATATTTCAAGCTATGTAAATCCATTTTTCAAAATGGTTTTATTCAAGAGGAGGTCTATGTAAAACAACGTCCGGGGTTTGAAATTTTTTTTAGGCCAAATGATGTTTACAAACTTAAAAAGGCCTTATATGGTTTAAAGCAAGCACCTCGTGCATGGTATGATAGACTTAGCTCCTTTCTTTTACAAAATGGATTTACAAGAGGTAAAGTTGATACTACTCTCTTTGTTTTTGAAAAAGGGCAAGATTGCTTACTAGTTGTTGACAATATTATATTTGGTGCTACTAATGAATTTTTCTGCAAGAAATTTTCTAAGTTGATGCAAGGTGAATTCGAGATGAGTATATTAGGGGAGCTCAATTTCTTCTTTGGACTTCAAATTAAGCAATGCCAAGAAAGTATTTATATTCACAATCAAAGTATACAAAAGAACTTCTAAAGAAGTTCGGCATTGAAGAAGGAAGAACCGTCACTACTCCAATGGCAACCAATATCAAACTAGATAAGGATGAAAAAGGCAAGTCAGTTGATGAATCGAAGTATCGAGGTATGATTGGTAGTTTACTTTATTTAACCGTAAGTAGACCGGATATTCTTCATGCCGTATGCCTATATGTGCTCATTTTCAAAGAAATCCCAAAGAATCTCATTTGAGTGGCGTTAAAAGGATTTTTTGATATTTGAAAGGCAGTATTTCTTATGGCTTGTTTTATCCAAAGTATGAAAATTTTTCTCTTAAAGGATATAGTGATTCGGACTATGAGGGAAATATTGTTGATCGCAAAAGTACTTCCGGATCATGTCAATTTTTAGGCGATCGCCTTGTTTCTTGGTTTTCGAAAAAGCAAAATTGTGTTTCATTATCAACGGCCGAAGCCAAATACATTTCCGCGGCCTTTTGTTGTACTCAATTGCTTTGGATGAAACAAACCTTAGCAGATTATAAATGTTCTTTTCAAAATGTTCCTATTTTTTGTGATAATACATCCGCTATAAATATTGCTCAAAACCCTGTTCATCATAACTGTACTAAACATATTGAGGTTCGTCATCATTTTCTAAGGAATTGCGTTTCCAAACGGAAAATTGAGATATCTTTTGTTCTGTCTCAAGATCAACTCGCGGATATTTTTACAAAACCGCTTACCGCCGAGTCTTTTGCTTCTATTCGAGCTCGTTTAGGCATAATGCATATTGAATAAGGTCTATAATATCATTTTGTACATTTTTAAAACTTAGGGGTGAAAATCGGATTTTTGAATCAAAAATCGGACAGAAACTGAAAATATGCTTCAGGGACCGGATGACCTAGTGGTCGACCGATCGACCAGGTATCTGGACCGGTCGACTACCCCCCTTGACCGGTCGACCAGCCCAATATTTTGCCATTTTGAATGTTTTTTCCTATTTTCGCACCCCTTTGCAAATTTCACACACAATTCACTCAAAATGATTTTTTTATTGTAAATTCTATATTTTTGAGTTTATATTATTGGTATATCATTCATGATACCCAACTTCTCCGATTGATTGGTAAGTTTAATTCCCTTTTAATCTCAATTGGGTTTAACCCTTGAGAGAGTGCTTATATTTTGGTATTTTGATGCATTAATTGTATATTTGTGATGGGAATTATGTATGATGATGGATTATGCTTGTAAACTTATGATTTGTGATGAATTTTTTGGGCATGATTGCATTTACAAGTGTTATATACATCTTCAATTTTATTCTACGCACGCCAAGTACTCGATAAAATGTTTCAATGATAATTTCATCACTTACATGATTATCTCGATTTCAAAAGTCATATAAGTTTATAGATATAATGTTTTATCATTCAAATAAGTTTTTACAAATATTTTATCAAATTTTCTCTTATTATTTGGATATTTAAGATTTATGCTCAAAAGCTCGATAAATCGGTTCAATTGTGCACTTTGATATGAATATATGATGTTTTTATCATGCTAACATTCTTTTTGATGATTCCAAAGGGGGAGAAACATGAAATAAGCTCATTAGCTCAAAGAAGCTAGAAAAAGCTCATGAGAAAAAGCTATACAGCGTGATTGTAAAAGCCAAAAAAGTCATGAATTAAACTTAGTCCATTGGATGCATTATGGACTTTTATACATGTCTTATGATTCTTCTTGACAGGGGGATCTTCTAAGCTCATCATATTCTAGCTCAAAGTTTAAAAAATGAGCTTTTAACTTTTAGTTGATTTGCTTCTATTTACTGTCGTTGTGCAAGTTGATAGGGGGAGCTTTTATAAAATGTTTTTGAAAAATCTTTGCTCATATCCTTGAGTTTTTATTCATGATAAGTGTTTCTTAATATGGATTATTGATTTAGACCGATAAAATGCGTTTTGTTTTAAAAATCGATCTCCTAAAATTGTTTTGGTTTGTAATCATTAAAAAGGGGGAGTTTGTTAGATAAATGCGTTTATGATTTTGATGATTTTGTTTAACTGTGTTTTTACACCAAAACAATGTCTCCTATTATTGTTCAAATACTCCTAATCGTTTTAAATTATTTATCGGAATATTTCTTGAAGTTTATTTTCGTTTATTCAAAACAATTCGTTTCGGGCGATATAAAAATTGATTTTTATGTTTTAAAGTGTTTTTAACAATTACCGAATATCATCAACGTAACACGGAGCCCGAAAGACGAAGTCGGAATTTTTTTCATGGACCGGAATGCTCCTGGAATAGGTCGACTGGTGTCTGAAGCTTTAAGATTTCAATTTTTCATCAAAAATCATTCCGGGGACAAAGTTGACTGTCGACCGGTCAACCCCTCCCCGATCAACCTATATCAAGCCCACTGCCTCTTTCTGCATCCAGCTCAACGGACTTATTTTCAAATCTTTCTACTGATCGACCGGTCGGCCTACAGGTCAACAAGCTCAAAATCAAATCTGATGATTTTGAGCTTGTGGGAGACAACTTTTCATGAAATTGTGGAAATGATTTATAACAGCTATATTCTTGATTAAATCTGCATTTTTTTTTTACAGATTTCATTCTCCAAGTGGAGCCTATCTATGTTCAAGACCTCTCATATAAATAGAGGAAAATTTGAAGCAACAAGATACAACACAACTACACAAGCAATACAATACAAGCAAACCTTGATCTTCATTTTCATACTCTTGTTGTATTTCTAGCCTAAGTCTTTCACTTGCACATTTTGAGTACTAGGCTTTATTCTTGATTACACTTGCACATGATAAACTTAAAAGTAGAAATGGCATTGATGTGGATATACGGGAATATAATAGGCGAATAAATTAAATAGAGAATAATAATAATTATAAAATGATGGGATCTAATGGGTATATATATATATAACTATGTGTTATCCATATATGAATATACGTAATACATATATAACTAATCACATGCATACTAGTTACATATTGTAATCATATAAATATAAATATATATCGCACTGATGATGCAGTTTATATACATGATAAAGGAGAATTAATATGTTATTCTTAACATATGAAAAGTGTATTAGAAATAGAGATAACTTAACTTACACATCATATATCTAATACAGTACCACTATATATATATATATATATATTTAGGGAGAGGGTTATATTGTTTGATACATATTTTTATCTTAATTTTGATGATTTTATTTTGTCACCAAAACAATGTTTTTTAAAGGTTGTCCAAATACTCCTAAATGATTTAAAATGGTTTTAAATATTTTCCGGAGTATTTCTTCAAGTTTATTTTCAATAATATTGGACAACACTTTTAATGATTTTATGTCAATGGGTTTTCACTTCTAAACAAGGTTCCTAAATGTTGTCTAAATACTTCCGATTGGTTTAAAATGTTTTTACTAAATTTTCGGAGTATTTCTTGAGTTTTATTTTCGACAAAAATTGGACAAACATTTCTGTCTCGTGGTCGACCGGTCGACCTATAGGGCAACCCGTACCTGAAGAAGATTTCTGAAACAGAAAATGAGACGGAAGAAAAATCAGGCAGGTTGACCGGTCGCCCTGGGCGTCGACCGGTCCGGTCAACCGGTCGCCTAGGGGTCGACCGGTACCTGCAAGTTTGTGTTGAAACAGAACGATTCTTTCACTCAAACCAATTGAGGGGGACCGGTTGAGATGGGGGACGACCGGTCGGACCCTACGTCGACCGGTCGCCCCGTGTTAATTTGTGATATGTTTATTTCAACTTCTATTTATGTGCGACCGGTCGCCCTGTGCTTTGACAGCAAAAATATGACCGTTTGACAGCAGACATATTTCCTTAAAATGTGGGATTGATTTCTAACAGCTATATTCTTGATTTCAATTGTATTTTTCTGTAGATTTTCAATCCCCAAGAGGAGCCTATGCTTGATCAATCATCTCCTATAAATAGAGGAAGTTTTGGAGCAACAAAGACACCCATTGAGATACAACACAACAAGATACACTTCAAGCAAACACTTGTTCTTCATTGTTACTATTCTTGTTGTAAATTTGCCTAGCTTATCACTTTCACATCCTTGAGGTCTAGGCTATTCTTGATTACACTTTGCACTCAAATTGTAATATTCATTATTGAGTTGTAATCTTGATTTTTGGTTATCATTCAACACAAGATATCCTTGTGAGTGTTCTTGTGGTAAGAACACACTTGAATGATCTAGGTGATAGGTGCAAGAAGATTGTGGTGGTCTTCTTATTGAGGTGTTGAAGAATTTGGTATTCTTCAAGGTTGATGATTGTGGTAATCTTCACAAGGTGCCGTTGAAGGAAGATTGTGGTAATCTTCAAGTGAGATTGTGGTAATCTCAAAGGTGGTGTTGAAGAAGATTGTGGTGCTCTTCAAGGTGTTGCTGTAAGTTGGTGTTGTATTAATTTGTGGTAAATTAATAAAATCTTTTTTCTTTTTGAAATCCATCCCGGATATACTGGGGTGGTAGAGGATTAGGCCCTAGGTGGGTTGAACCTCTTTAAATCGACGTGTGTTGTTTACATTCCGCACCTTTATTATTATCTTTGAGCTTTCGGTTTGAAAAAGAGGGCGAAATTGAAAAGATTGAGATAATCTATTCACCACCCCCCTCTAGATTATCGTAGCCGCTTGGACTTACAAGTGGTATCAGAGCCAAACTCTTTGGCAAGCTCGTTTGACATCGCAAGTGAAGAGAAACGATCGTCGGCTACGAACGAAGCTCATCTATCCGGCACCTCCACCACCAAGCCATCACTATTTGATTCCAAAAATTTTACATTTTGGAAAGAAAGAATGGAATGCTATTTACAAAGTTGCGGGTTCAATATTTGGAACACCGTCATCAATGGAGAATCCATTCCGACGAAGAACACACCACACATCTCCAAAGGCTTCAACGAGCTAAATGATGAAGAGAAGAAAATCATCTCTTTAAACGGTAAGGCTCTAAATATCTTGTATTGTTCATTTACTAATTTGGAATATGAACATATTGTAGGAATTCAATCGGCACATGAAGTATGACAAAAATTAGAAGCCATCTATGGAGTATTTGCAAATGAAAGGAGTCAAACAAAAGCATCTACTTCTCAAAGGGATACAAGCTCAAATCTAAGGAACAAGCCTCCTACAACTTCCAACTATGAAGAAGTTGAACATTGTCTTATGGGCATCGAAGAAGAAAACGAGGTATGTCTTAAACCCTCTACTTCCTATGATATTGTTATTCAAAAGAATTATAGTGATTTGCAAAATGATTTTGATGATCTTCAAGAAGAATTCCAAAGCTTGCTTGTTAAGTACAAAAATTTGAAAAATGAATTCAATGTTTTGAAAAATGATAAGGATAGTTTATTCACTTCCTATGAATCACTATCATGTGCTCACACCACCACACTTGACAAGGTTAGAAACCTTGAAAAAGAAAATAATACTCTTGTTGAGAATATTGATTGCATGAAAAAGGATTTATTAAAATCCAACTTGAGTACCAATAGAATGACCGATATTGTTGATTGTTGTGATAATTCGAAACTAGAACTTGATCATAAGCCTAAGGGTGTCATTCACATGAAAAAGAATCAAGTCTCTAAGCACGTTGGTCATTATGCTCCTAAAATTATTACATGCTTCTATTGCGGTAAAAAGGGTCATACCATAAATACTTGTCGAGCTAGAAATAACTCTAATTATTGTTGGAGACCTAAAAGTCTCAAAGCTAATCCCAAAGGACCCAAACACTTGAGGGTACCACAAAATAATGTTTTATTAGGTACCCGGCGAAATAATGGTCGAAGAAAATTCATACCGCCAAGAAGGCATCAAATGACCGTTTCATTTGATCAAAGAAGGAGAAACTATTCTCAACAAACCAATTTCCAAGAAGAGGGTACAATCAAAGATGGGAAGAACACAATCCTTGGAAATGGCAAAGACATCATCAACAAGATGATTTTCAAAGAAGAAGAGACTTTCAACAATGGGAAAGCAACAAACCTTGGAAATGGAATAATCAAAGAAGTCATCATCAACAAAGTGACTTCACAAGGGGAAGATATCATCAACAATGGGAAAGATACAACCCATGGAAACGGCGTAATTGGTAAACCGTAACTCCCCATTTATATATGCATTTTATTTTAATTCTATGCATGTTTTTATTTATGTCTTAATTGCTAAATGAGTTTTCAAGCATTTATTCTTAATTTAGGTCTTCAATATATTTGTGAGTTTCAAAATTTTTAAAAGAAGACCTTGCATGATATTTCTAAAACTCTTGTGCATTTAATTAGACTTATGAGGTTTATTATCTCTTATGATTTTTTATAGCATAAGTTTTTTTTTGATATCTCCTATTACTTGCCTACACTTGTGCTTTTGTGCAAATTTTTTTTTAAGAATTGTGTAGGATATATATATCTCATATTCATTGGCTAATTCGTCATCAAGTTTCTTAAACTATCGAGGTATGTTCACTCATATTTTTTTTTACTCGATATTATGCTTATGCACATATCTTTCAAGATATTTCATTTTAACCCCTTAAGTGCCCCTAAATGATTTTGCAAATTTTTCTTAAAAGGGCACTACTCGCTTAATCTCGTTTTTCTCGAATATATGTTTTCCCGAAACCCGTATTTGTTGGACTTGGTCCAAAATTATCTTTTTGCAAAGTTTTAAAACTTTTGGGGTGAAAAATCGAATTTTTGAAAAACCAGGAGAAAGAATAATTGCACTGGGACGGTCAAAGCAGGGGTGACCGGTCGCCCTGCATGTCGACCGGTCGCCCCCCACCTTGACCAGTCGCCCAGGCTAAATTTACAAGTTTAAAACTCTCTGCCTATTGTTCAAAACAGACGCAGAAATCTCAAACCCTTCCCACAGCAGCGATAATCACCCCCTTTTCATAAGTTCTTCTATTCTTCATCAATTTTCACAATTCTTGTTGCTAATCCACTTCTTTTTGCAAGAACTTCACTTATATGGCACCTCCAAGAAATTCCACCGAACGAAATCCTCAAAAGAGGATAAGGAGGCAAAGGGGAGAATCTTCCTCCAACCCCCAACAAGATGATATTCCGCAAGGAGATTATCAAAATCGGCTTACGGAAGAGGAGATTGTCGAATTAAGAGCCGGGGTTTCAAAATCGAGCATTCATTGGGACTCTAGTAAGTTATCACTCCTTTACGAGCCTCCCTCTAGAGCTAATAGATTTCGATTTCTAAATAAACTTTCGGAGGAGCATTATGAGAATATTGGATTGAATGATAAGAAAAATGCGTGCACTCGTATGGTTCGATTTCAAGCATTTCATGATGAATTTCCGGATATTAGGGCTTATTTTGAAATTCAATGATGGGTTTCACTTTGGGATAATCCGTGTTTGCATTATGATGACGAGCTTATAAAACTCTTTTATGCAAATATGTGGATTGTTAATGCTACGGTAGATAATCCGTTGGAACTTCACACATTTGTTAATGGTAGGCATTTTTCATGGACATTGGCCGATATTTGTAATCACTTTAACGTGCCGAATGATGGAATGGTCAATGTGGATTGTGCTCATTGGGATGATAACATTTTCGGTGTTTCACTAGATGATGTGAAAACCTTTTTAGGAGTGTATCCTGAAGTGACATACTCGGCAATGCCGCCAAATTATCGGATTATATCTATTATTTGCTCCTATTGTGTTTGTGGAAAGGAAATAAAACTTCCGAGTAATCTCGAACTCTTTCTCACCTATAAGATTGTTCGAGGAGAAAGAGTAAATTACGGGGCAATTTTTGTGTATTGTTTGTCGGAATCTAGAAAGCATACCAAGAAAAAATATACTTTGGGAAATTTGATTTGCCGACTTTTATACTTATCGGGATACCCGGAAAATGAAATAAATACCAAAATTCGTCACAATGATTTTGATAATGCCAACATCCTACAAATGGTAAGAATGCGACGACATTTACCACGGGTCCCTACCAAAGCCGCTAGGGGAAGTGCCCGACATCAACAACAACCTCGGGATGATTTCTTTAATGATAATGAGGTTGAAAATATCGGAAGAGGTCATGTTGATGAACAAGAAGATGAGGAAGAAGTGAATGTGGGGAATGAAGAAGAGGAACAAGAAGAAGAGAATGTAGGAAATGAACAAGAAATTAGGGAGGAAGTAAATGAAGAAGGAGATGAAGATGAGTTGGATGTTGAAGATTTAAATCTCAAAGAGAGAATGGCAAAAGTTGAAAGAGATACATTTAGAGATGTAGCCTCTCTTAGAAAAGAGCTCCAGGTTGTGAAGAAAGAAAACTCTAGTTTGAAAAAGTCAATCGGTAAATTGAAGAAATTTATCAAAGATCTTATTCCCGGAACTTGCTTCTCTTCGGACGAGGAATGATGTCCCCACCCCCTTTCTATTCTAGCATTTTTTTCATGTTGTCTTGTATTTTCATGAACTATCTTGTAAAACTCTCTTGCACTAATGAGATTTGCGTGTTTTCTTGAAAGGATTAAAATTGCGAGTTGATAATGACTTGTGGATGATCATGATATTGATGGAGTATTTGATGGTAAAAATACTCTTATATAGCATTGTTTGATAAATTGGTATGAAGTACTTGATGGTAAAAGTGCTTCTTTTAATGCTTTGATCATTATGCTTAGATGGATATGTTGGGACATTTGATATATCATACATGTATTGTTTGAGGCATGACTTGTATCACTTGATGAATGCTCTAATTTTTGGCATTTGTAATGCCTTGATCCTTTTTGGCTTATATTATCTCAATTGGGATGAACCCTTAAGAATCTCTTTGTTGAGCCTCTTATTTGATGGACAAATGTTGCATATTTTGCATATAATCTTATTGAGCTTTGAAATGAGGATGATTGATGATGATATGAAAACTTTTTGGCTTGAAACATTCACAAGGGCTATATACAACCTCTTTTATTTTTTACGCACACAAGGTGTTCGATAAAATGTCGCAATGAAAATTTCAACTTCTACATGATTCTCTTGCTTTCAAAAGTCTTCTATACTTATTGAGATCAAGTTTTGGCAAACAAAACGAGCGTATGAACTCTTCATGTTACATTTCTCCCATTTTCCTTGGATTTTAAGCATAAATTGCTCAATGGTTGATAAACCGTCTCTTTTGCGCACTTTGATATAATTGTATGATGTTTTTATCATCCTAATATTCTTTTTGATGATTCCAAAGGGGGAGAAACGGGATATTTGGCTCATTAGCTAAAAGAAGCTAATAAAAGCTTGTTATAAAAGCTATAAGCTATAGCTCATAAAAGCCATAAGTTGTGATTTATTTTTAATCTAATTGTTGCTTGATGGACTTATATAATTATCTAATGATGTTTTGTGACAGGGGGAGCTTATATGCTCTTGAACAAATTGTGAAAGCTAAAGCTTTTAGCTTATGGAAAATTGCTTTTACATTATTCTTGATGTGCTTGTTGATAGGGGGATCTTGTACTTATTATTGAATATATCTACTCCCCTACTTGGTTGCCTTTATATTTTGGAAATTTTGGTTGCCTCCAAACGGTCAAATGTTTTTACCGGAAAATCATTTCTAAAATTGCTCTCTTAGTTTGTGTTAAAATTGTTTTGGTTTGTAATCATCAAAAAGGGGGAGATTGTTTGATACATGTTTTTATCTTAATTTTGATGATTTTATTTTGTCACCAAAACAATGTTCTTTAAAGGTTGTCCAAATACTCCTAAATGATTTAAAATGGTTTTAAATATTTTCCGGAGTATTTCCTCAAGTTTATTTTCAATAATATTGGACAACACTTTTAATGATTTTATGTCAATGGGTTTTCACTTCTAAACAAGGTTCCTAAATGTTGTCTAAATACTTCCGATTGGTTTGAAATGTTTTTACTAAATTTTCGGAGTATTTCTTGAGTTTTATTTTCGACAAAAATTGGACAAACATTTCTGTCTCGTGGTCGACCGGTCGCCCTATAGGGCAACCCGTACCTGAAGAAGATTTCTGAAACAGAAAATGAGACGGAAGAAAAATCAGGCAGGTCAACCGGTCGCCCTGGGCGTCGACCAGTCCGGTCAACCGGTCGCCGAGGGGTCGACCGGTACCTGCAAGTTTGTGTTGAAACAGAACGATTCTTTCACTCAAACCAATTGAGGGGGACCGGTTGAGATGGGGGACGACGGTCGGACCTACGTCGGCCGTCGCCGCCGTGTTAATTTGTGATATGTTTATTTCAACTTCTATTTATGTGCGACGGTCGCCTGCTTTGCTTTGAAGAAAAAAATATGACCGTTTGACAGCAGACATATTTCCTTAAAATGTGGGATTGATTTCTAACAGCTATATTCTTGATTTCAATTGTATTTTCCTGTAGATTTTCAATCCCCAAGAGGAGCCTATGCTTGATCAATCATCTCCTATAAATAGAGGAAGTTTTGGAGCAACAAAGACACCCATTGAGATACAACACAACAAGATACACTTCAAGCAAACACTTGTTCTTCATTGTTACTATTCTTGTTGTAAATTTGTCTAGCTTATCACTTTCACATCCTTGAGGCCTAGGCTATTCTTGATTACACTTTGCACTCAAATTGTAATATTCATTATTGAGTTGTAATCTTGATTTTTGGTTATCATTCAACACAAGATATCCTTGTGAGTGTTCTTGTGGTAAGAACACACTTGGATGATCTAGGTGATAGGTGCAAGAAGATTGTGGTGATCTTCTTATTGAGGTGTTGAAGAATTTGGTATTCTTCAAGGTTGAAGATTGTGGTAATCTTCACAAGGTGCCGTTGAAGGAAGATTGTGGTAATCTTCAAGTGAGATTGTGGTAATCTCAAAGGTGGTGTTGAAGAAGAGTGTGGTGCTCTTCAAGGTGTTGTTGTAAGTTGGTGTTGTATTAATTTGTGGTAAATTAATAAAATCTTTTTTCTTTTTGAAATCCATCCCGGATATACTGGGTTGGTAGAGGATTAGGCCCTAGGTGGGTTGAACCTCTTTAAATCGACGTGTGTTGTTTACATTCCGCACCTTTATTATTATCTTTGAGCATTCGGTTTGAAAAAGAGGGCGAAATTGAAAAGATGGAGATAATCTATTCACCCCCCTCTAGATTATCGTAGCCGCTTGAACTTACATATATGAGACCACCTCATAGGGTAAGTTCATAGGGACCAATCCGAGCCACATATCTAGATTTTTCAATGGTTGTGATTTTAGAGCTAAAAATTCAGATTAAATGTTGGTAATTTGAGAAAGGGGTAAATTAGTCATCCTACAAAATTACCCAATATTCATGGGATTCTGTTCACATTATGATCACACAATCTATCCAAATCTCACATCAAATTCAACGTGAACAAATCTCATCTTCCTTAATCATCCTCCTTCTTCTTCAACTCACTACTGCGAGAAATCATTCATCCTTCTTCTTCAACGCACTATTGGGTGAAAAAAGTTGCAGACAATTTACCATAGTTGCTAGAGCTTGACTTCAGTTCGAAGTTTGCTTATGAAGATGTAATTTGTTGCTTGTGTAGATGTGCCATTATGTTTTTATATACCATTAACTACATAAGCAAGTCATAAGCAACAAATCCATACTACATAAGCAACAATCTTATACTACATAAGCAACAAATATACACTACGTATGCACCACGAATACATTAGCTACATAAGCAAGTCATAGCAACAAACCCATACTACATAAGCAACAAGTCTATATTAGATAAGCAACAAATATACACTACGTATGCACCACAAATACATTAAATACATAAGCAAGTCATAAGCAACAAACCCATACTACATAAGCGATAAGCATATACTACATAAGCAACGAATATACACTACACATGCATCACAGATACATTAACTACATAAGCAAGTCATAAGCAACAACCCTATACTACATAAGCAACATAAATATTTTTTTGAAATTGAAACGCTGGAGAGAGAGTATGCGTGAAGAGTGGGTGAAATCACGTGAAAGAGGGAATGAAATCTTAGTAACTGATTCTAAAGTGCCAAATTACCACCCTACCCTTTTTAATTGCTGAAACAAAAAAATAAACATAAAAAAGCCCTGGAAATTTGGACCACCCAAAATTGTTGATATATGGTTAGGATGTGTCCCCATGGACTCACCCCAAGTAGGAGGACCTATTTGATCCATATCCTATATATATATATATATATATATATGAAAACTGAAACTCCCACTTAATTAATTTATGAGTAGAGATATACCTATACTTACATATGTATATATAAGGTAATCACAATTAATACAATTAAAAGTTACACGTGTAGTTAATCTATTGACTTATATAAGACTTTCACCGCCTTAAGCCTCGTGAGAGATTGGTAAGTATAACTTGACTTCTAGAAAACACAAATACACACACTCAGCATGCTTAACCGAGAAGAAAACAAAAACATGGAAAAAAGAGTATGTGTCGAGAAAGAAAAGAATTAGAGTAAAAATATTGGTAAGTATTATGCTTCTCAAATGGATTTTATCCTCTCTTATTAATTGTAAATCGGGGGATTATAATAAAATGGGAATAAAAGTTATATTTGTGTAATAGTCAAATGAGAATAAAAATTTACAATTTATGTTCCTTATACAGATTGGTTTTTGACAGATTGGTTTTTGACTAGAATGGGAAAGATCACGTATCTAACAAAGAGTAAGATGTTACCAGAAGTAAAAGGTAAGTAAAAATCCATCTGCAACTGTAATGCATGAACATAGTATTGTTTGAATTGATTGTATTATATGTGACTGTGGTACCTTATTGAATATACATGGATATTATATGTTGCATAATTGGCTTGTATGATGTTGCAATATGGTGCTTGGTGAGCCATTGAACATGTCATGCACAGCATTTGCATGTGCATGCATATTACAAGAGGGTGATCGCATGCACGAAAATATTTTCTGGAAGAAAATGGTTATTTGTTGACCCTTTGCTAGTGCATCGAGGCACGCCGAGCGTGCTTATGATATATGTTTAGGTATAGCAAGTGGGATACTTCTGGTGAACACAGAGCTAGATGGGAGATGGGCTCTTGGTGGGTCACAGGAGGATGGTCCATTTGTGAGTACCTATGTATGGCCCTGCGGGGTGGGATACTTCTTGGCGGACACAAGGGACGCAAGTAGGGGACCCTTGGCTGGGCCGCGGGAGGATGGTCCACACGTAGATCCATACTGATATTATTGGCCATTTGATTATTGTTGTGTGCAGAGCTCTTTTCCGGTGCATAGTAGTTGGGTCAGGTGCCCAAATGAAAGAAAATAATTTTGAATATAGTATTTTGATTCATGGATTTTACATGTCAGCATTACGTGTTGGAAAAGCATCACTATTCTTTGGACATGCATGATTTTTACTTGCTGACCTTTAGCTCATATATTTCATGCATTGCAGGTGAGCATGACAATACCTGAGCCTGTTAGCTTACTGGGCAATGCTGGAGCTTCGTCAGGTTTTGAGGATCATAGATATGGATGAAGACCTGTCGGGCTTGCTTTTGGGTTCATTTTGGTTTGGCTGATCTGTTGTGTTAAATGAGGAACTCGTACCTTATATAACTTTTGAAACTCTAATGTAAAAATATGTAAATAGTGTGCTGGTTTGAGTTTTGGGTTGGTATATCTAGTCATCGTGTTTACGTACAAACAGAGTTGACTGGCCTTTTGCCTTAAAATGATAAAATCTTTGTTGCGATGTACAAGGTTTGTAAATGTTATTAAATTTACACAAGGAAAAGAAAAACAAATTACACATTTTAAATAGGTTTTGTGGTCGAGTTGTGCTATTTATTATTTTCTAATAGTAGCAATAGGGTGGGCGTCACATTAAATGTATTGCATTAGGCATGCATATTCATGCATGAGATCATTACTTGTTGAGCTCCTTGATCTCATTCGATGAATATTGTAATTTTTCAGATGGGAATGCAAAAGAGGAAGGAGATAGCGGGCGCAGTGACTCGGTGAACCCATATCAATAGAATTCTTTTATTTTTAATTTGACTAGTTCATTAAAAGTTGAATGTCATTGTGTTTCCAGTACGAATACTTTTGACTAGTAATTATTTCAGTTATTAGCATTTACTTTCCCGCTGCAAATCTTTCGAACGAAGCAAAAGTTTTCAAACGAAGTAGGATTTTTATTATTCCATATTTTTAAGCATTTTTTTAGGTATTTCTATTTTAGTTAGTTATTTTTCGCATTAAAATTCAAGTAAGCTAGAAAGGACGCTACAGATTCATTACGATCTATTATCACTACAACATAAATGACATTAGGTAACACAAAATTGTAGCACTTTTTACATAAAGCACATTATGGAACACATGTTTGTAACACTTTTACATTATAATATTTATGTAACACTTTTGTAACACTATATAAATATGTAACACTTATTTGTAACAGTTTCAAATAAGTAGCACGTTTTAAGTATCACTAACTTTTGTTATTATTTTGGTAAGACAAATATGTATCAATTAATTAAATAATACTCCATGTAACACTATATTTAATTAATTGTAATACGTTTTTAGCTATATTTTGGTAACACAAAATTACGTCGCTTTAATTAAATAATGCGAACGATTTATTTAGTTAATTGATATCCCAAAATTATAGGTAAGGACAAAAGCAATATTTTTTCTTATTTTTTCTTTTTTAGTAATATTAATCTATAAATATTAACAATGCCAATTTTCATAGATTTTCACCCTTTATTTCGCCTCTTTATTATATACCAGATTTTAGTTAGTTTACTTGTAGTATTAACATAAATATAAGATTTCATAAATAAAATATATTGATTATTTATTTATTAATTTTTAACTTATGACTATTATTTCTATTATATGGAGTATATATATATATAAGTGATACATAATCAATTAATAAATATTATATGACATTACAAGAAACTTATAAAATACCCACGGATATTATCGATGGAACCATTCGTAGGCATTATCGAAGGTTTTTTATT
The DNA here is from genome assembly GCA_016081115.2 of Rehmannia glutinosa. Taxonomy (NCBI): domain Eukaryota; kingdom Viridiplantae; phylum Streptophyta; class Magnoliopsida; order Lamiales; family Orobanchaceae; genus Rehmannia; species Rehmannia glutinosa. The sequence goes on along the minus strand of CM071936.1, from coordinate 81,785,812 downwards.
TTCTTTTATCTTTTTTTAAAAACAAAATTAACAATGTAATTAATTTTGTTGTAATATCCACGAAAAAATTCATTGGTAAATTTATTATTCTTCTTTAATATTTTTAATTTTACTAAAAGAACTAATTTCGTCGGCAACCTTTTTTAAAAAAAAATTACCAACGAAAATTGATGTAGTCGAGAATTACTTATGGATTTTTTCTGTCTGTAACTTAATTTATTATTTCTATAGTTCGTTTTATTTTTACCAATGGAAAATCAATTCATTGATAAACTTATTTGATATTTTTAATTATTATTTTTATTATTTTCTTTAATATATTATATAATTTCTAGTGTAAAATATAATATATAATATATATAATATATGATATAAATTTATATTTATAGTGTATTATATAATTTTAATACATATAGTATATAATATAATTTTAAATACATATAAACATGTATATATATATATATATATATATATATATATGTGTGTATAAATAAAAATCAAAGCAAAAGATGCAATAAGAATCAACATAGCCCATATAGATCTTGGGTTTGATGCTTTTTGGGAGCAAAAAATTACTTGTCTAAGGCCAGGAAAAGTGCTACAAAAAAGTGTTACATTTTGCCAATAAAAAAAAAGTGTTCTATTTTGACAAAAAAGTGCTACATTAGACTCGTATGTAACATTTTATAATTTCTTTTTTTAAAGTGTTACAATAGATGAGTATTTACTGTAACACTTAGGAAAAAATGTCATTAAAGCTATTAAAAGTGATATCATAGACTACATGTAGCACATGTAAGTGTATCACCATAAAAAGTGATACCTATTGTCAATAGTAACTTTTATGACTATTATTTAACATTTTTTAGATGTTATCTTATGTCACTTATGTTGTAGTGTATTTTTGTTTGGTTTAGATTTATGTTTGCCTCCCTCTTCTCCGTGTTTGAAAGGTAGGAGTTTATTGTGTTTTTTGACTTCATGATATTGTATCTTTTAATTTCTTGTTGTAAAAGAAGAAATCATCAATCATTATCCATCCCATAGTTATTAGTTATAAGTATACGTGGCCATAATGAAATTGGATGTTATGTTGAAATATTTTCCAATAAACAATAATTAGAAAAACCCATCTGCCAGGGTATTATTGATCAAAAGAAAAAGTGAGGAAAGAGCTTCAAGTCAAACAAATCCTCCGGTGCCACAAAATATTGGGCTTTTTGACAAAAAATTGTCAATTTGAAATCAAATTGACATAAAATGTGGTGTTTTTTAATCCTCTTATTATTTTAAGTGTAGGCGCAAGAATAATTTGAGCATCTAAATGAAGCACAAATTCAACTTACGCCTTTTCCTTTTTTTATTTTTTTCCGTTGACTTGAAATTAAGCCATAAGACGATTACGCTTACAAGTTTTTGATCTTTTTTAATTGCTTAGAAGTTTTGAATTTTTTTTTTCTAAAAAATATGAAGCGTATATGTGTGATACACCTGCCAGAAATATCCAAAGAAAAAAACAAGATGTGCAATAGCCTTTTGGGGAGTGTATTCCCAATAAAATTACACCAAAACAGGTTTAATGAAACTAACGAAAAGGTTTAAAATAAAATTAAAACTAACCAAAAAAGAGAGAATATTAACGTATTGAATTAAGACGAAATTAAAATTATTTTAAGTGATCACATATCCAATTGAGTAAGGCTGCAAATGAACCAAGCCACTCGTAAGCTATTCGAAGCTCGACTCGATAAAAGCTCGTTTGTGTTCGTTTAATAAGACTCGTTAAGTAAAATGAACCAAACTAAAACTTAAAGCTATTCGGTTCGTTAGCTCATAAGCAAGTTTGTCAGTGAGCTCGTGAGCAGGCTCGTTAGTAAGCTCATATAAATTAAACTAAAAATTTTAGTTTAATTTTAACTTTATAAATTTATTTATGATCAATACAAAAATATTTCAATAAACTTATTTATTTGAATAAAATCGTAAATTTTAATAGATATATTATGGGTTTCAGATATATATAATTTTTTTTGTAAGAAATTGAAGAATAATTTAATTTATAATTGATATTTACCAAGCTCGTTTAGGCTCGATTAAACTCGAAAAAGTTCGTGAGCCATCAGTATGTTCGATAACTTTAGGCTCGAGTTTGGCTCGATAGTAAACGGGTCAAACTTAAACTCTCCAAAGATCGGCTCGGTTCGGTTCGATTGCAACTCTAAAATGGGTGGAATGTTTTCTACTATTTTAAAAAATTATAAATATGGTCGAGAAATGAACTAAATCGGACGGCTCTACAGGTCAGGAGAAAAATCGAGTCGGACCGGACCAAACAGTAATCGAGTTGGACCGGACCGGACCAATCAATAATCGAGTTGGACCGGACCGGGCCAAACAACAATAGGGTCGCTATTTTCAGAGTCGGCCTAGTCAGTGAAAATGTACTAAAAACAATTAGGCCTACTGGGCCGGCCAAATAGACCTAATTCTTTTTGGGTCTAGAAAAATACAACTCAAACCCATAAAAAAACCGAGTTGGTCGAGCCGGCCCACCTGGCCGGGATGACATTGACACCTCTAAATACAACAACTTGTGATGCTACTATATATAAGTTTTTTTTTTTCGAGAATATCAAAGTGATAAAGTTCAACCAAACTTGTGCATCTTCAATTTTGGAAAAAAAGATATTTAAAACTAAAGCTCAAACTACAATGGCTCCTCTTCTAGGATTTAAAAAAAATAAAACTAAAGGGCAACATAATGTTGAGCTTTTTATAAAGGCTCAACGTTGAGTTGCACCTACATTTGAATTTTGGGCAAAAAAAAAAAAAAATACTAGGCGCAACATTCAGTTGAGCCTTTTATAAAGGCTCAATACAATGTTGCACCTACACTTAAATTTACAAGGGGTTCAAAAACACCACACTTTGTCAAATTGATTTCAAAATGACACTATTTTATCAAAAAGCCCCAAAATATTGCATTGGATCATGAGAAGTCGTGTTTGGCTTTTAATTTTTGTTTGGATTATCTCATGGTGGTTCCATCTACTTTAATTTGTAAAATATGATTCTATTCAGATTTTCCATTGAGGTGAAAAATAATTTGATATCACTCATTTTAATAGCATTTTATTCGAAGAAATGTATTGGATGAGTCTGATATTTGGTCTCATTCTACATCAACTACCTTCTACTAAATATTTTCTTTTAATTTTTAAATTATAATTATCTCGATTTTGCTAAAATATGAAAAAACAAATTGTCATATATGTAACATGGCAACTGGATTCATCAACCTATCAACACTATATTAGAATTTTTATTTAATTTTTGAACACGTAAATATTTAATTATTAGACATGTATGTAGAGTTTTATTGACAAAATGTTTGAGTTTGAAATAAATTTAAAAGGAGATTAAAAATATAATCCAAAAAACAACCGTTTATTCAGAAGATCTATCTCATAATATGGGCAAAATTGCTTTTTTGGTTCGTTAAGTTGACTCGATTTCGCTTTTAATCCTTTAATTTTTATGGGTTGCGTTTGGCAAAAACTAACTTTTCTAAACCTGCACATTTAGTCCGATTTAGAAATTTCGGGGATATCTTATTCCTAATATACTGAGTTGGGCCACTTTTCCACGAAATGACTATTTTGCCCCTTTTTTTTGGAGGGAAACCTTGGTCATTTGCATATCACATGACTTGTTTAATATCTCAATAAAATTAAATAACAAAAATAAATATAAGATTAAATTAAAGTAAAAAAATAAATCTGAACATATATTTATAATTTTATATAAAGTTGACAAATATAAAATATATGTTCGACTTTTTTTAATTAAATTTAAATAAAATAATCTAAACATATATTCATAATTTTCAACAGTAAATAAATTTAAAAAAAAAGAAAAACAAATTAGAAAAACCATGTATTTATAAATTTCAACTATATATAAAAATTAAAAAAATAAAAAACCAAAAAAACATATATATATCTATAATTTTCAACTGTAAATTAAAATTAAAAAAATAGAAAGGCCAAAAAAAAAAAAGAAATACAGAAAAAATGTACTTTTTTGTTTTCTCTAGTTTTCTTTAATTTTTATTTAAAGTTGAAAAATATAAAATATATGTTCGACAATTTTTTTTAATTTAATTTCAAGAAAATAAAATTAAAAAAATAAAACGAAAAAAAAGACAATATAGTTATATATTTTTTTGGTTTCTATTTTTTTAATTTGAATTTTGGTTTTTCTATTTTCTTTGCTTTCTATTTTTTTTAGTTTTAATTTATAGTTGAAAATTATAGAGATATATATTTATATATATATGTTTTTTTTGTTTTCTATTTTTTAAATTTTTATACATAGTTGAAAAATGTAAAGACATGGTTTTTCTATTTTTTTTCTTTTTTTTTTTTAAATTTAATTACTATTGAAAATTATGAATATATTTTTATATTATTTGATTTAAATTAAATTAAAAAACGTCGAACTTATATTTTATATTTGTCAGCTTTATATAAAATTATAAATATATGTTCAGATTTTTTCTTTACTTCAATTTAATCTTATATTTATTTTTGTTATTTAATTTTATTGAGATATTAAACAAGTCATGTGGTATACCCATGACCAAGGTTTTCCTCCAAAAAAAGGGACAAAATAGTCATTTCATGGAAAAGTGGCCCAACTCAGCATTTTAGGAATAAGATATCCTCGAAATTTCGAAATCGAACTAAATGTGGAGGTTTAGAAAAGTTAGTGTTTGTCAAACGCAACCCATAAAAATAAAAGGACTAAAAGCGAAATCGAGCCAACTTAACGGATCAAAAAAGCAATTTTGTCTCATAATATGTTTAAGGAGTGTTTGCAAATACTTATGCTTCTTTGAGATTGATTTATTGCAGTGAAAGCAAGAATAGGTAGTTGAAAATCTGAAGTTGACAGTGTTTGCAAATAAAATCCAAAAGCTAAAAAAGTAAAAGATTGAATATTTAGAAAAATAGCATATTCAAAATTAGCTTTTAAATCAGTAGACAAAAATACTTATACATGAATGACATGGATATTTAGGAAGAAAAATAGTAATTTTGGATCATGATAAAAAATTGAGCATAAAAACAAACCTTTTTTTATTTACAAAAATACCAAAAGCATTTTTCAAAAATTAGAAGCACCCTGCGTCCCTGCCCCAGCTTTTAGGTTTTAATTAAATAAAGCAAAAATTGAATCAAAAATTGATATTTGCAAATACGCAAAAGTAATTTTTTTAAGCTAAAATCTGAAATCATTTTTTTTGGTGTATATACAAATATAGATAATTTGACTGACTCAACATAAAGAACAGTGAAAGCAGTAGCTTCAATTCACAACTAGCAAAAATGTTGGGAGAATTTCATAATAGGGTCCAAATTTAAGAAAATCTATCACTATAAGACCTAAAATTTCAACCTTCTCAAATCAAGACCAATTTTATTTTTTTCTCTAATTGGGCCCTCCCTAAAATTTTGGTTCTCACTTCAAGATCCAAAATTTCAACATTCTCAAATCAAGACCCAATTTTTATTTTTTATCAAATTGGGCCCTCCTAAATAACCCGTTCTCACTCTAGGTTTTAGAATTTAACAAAAAGAGAAATATTAGTGTAATCTATCACGTCAGTCACAAAAATATTTTTCTTCCTCTTTTCGCTTTTTTCGCTCATTCTTTTTTTCCAACTTCATACTTATTATCAATTTTGTTTAACGTGCAGATACCGCGATTTGTACATCTAAATGTATGTAACAAGATGAAAAAAAATAATTATTATAATATTTGTCGGTTACTAAAAAAAATAAGATATCCAAATTATGAATGAAAAAGTAGTAAAATATTTTTCGGTTATTAAAAAAATAAGATAGGCAAATATGATTGAATTTTAGAGTTTAAAACAAGTATCGATTATGAAAAAAGGGATGAGCAAAAAATGAAAGAGAAAGAAAAATATTTTTTGTGGCTGGCGTGATAGATTACATTATCATTTCTCTTTTAATTGAATTTTAAAACCTGAAGTGAGAACCGGAAATTTTAGGGAAGGGCCCAAGTTGAGAAAAAAAATAAAAACCGGGTCTTAATTTGAGAAGATTGAAATTTTGGGTCTTGAAGTGAGAACCCAAAATTTGAGAGAGGACCTAATTTGAGAGAAAAAAAAAATTGGATCTTGATTTGAGAAGGTTTAAATTTTGGGTCTTGAAGTGATATATTTTCTTAAATTTGGACCCTATTATGAAATTATCCCCAAAAATGTTTGCCACTCCTCCCTCCGCTTCGAAATCTGAAAAAGAACCCACCCGCCAAAACTTCAATCCTCGTAATTCAATTCCAAGACACAGTGTTCAATGAACAAAGGATGTCATTTTTCACTTTATATTTTAGGGATAATTACAAGAACCCCCACTGAAGTACGTGCTAATTACAAAAAAAAAAAAGTTATAGATTTTTTAAAATTTTAAAAAACACGGAGATTTGATTTCGTCTTATATTTTCTCTTCATAAACCAAAAATAAACTCTGATATTTCTAAAAATGTTACAGTTACCCCGTACCCCCTTAAAATTGATACATAACAAATCTGAGATGATCTCCAGTAGTGGGCAAATTATTGAAGTACACCACAATTGAAACGAAATTGTTGAAACAGGGTAAATTCGGCGGAATTGTTCATTTAAGTGTTGGTTCAACATCCAAATGCGCCTAAAAATTGGAAATAATAGGGGGACGCAATTTCGTGTTGGCCCTGAAATTTAAAATAGTTGGAAATATTCGAGGCGCCTACCGTTAGGACTGCAATTGAACCGAATCGAGCCGAGCTTTTGAGTGTTTGAGTTTGACTCGTTTATTATCGAGTTGAACTCGAGTCTGAATTTATCGAACATATCGATGGCTCACGAACTTTACCGAGCTTAATCGAGCCTAAACGAGCGTAGTAAATATTAATTATAAATTAAATTATTATTCAATTTATTACAAATATAAAACTATATATATCTAAAATGCTTAATATATTTATTAAAACTTATAATTTTATTCAAACAAATAAATTTATTGAAATATTTTTTATATAAGTAAAAATATGAAAAACTAAAATTAAAGTCAAATTATTAGTTTAATTTATAGAAGCTTGCTAACGAGCCTATTCACGAGCTTACTACCGAGCATGTTCATGAGCTAACGAACCGAATATCTCTAAGTTTGAGTTTGGATCGTTTATTTTAACGAGCCTCATTAAACGAACTCGAACGAGCTTTTATCGAATCGAACTCCGAATAGCTCACGAGCGGTTTTATTCATTTGCAGCCCTACCTACCGTATAAAATAAACCAGGCACAATTGTGTCTTGCGCCTATAGTTGAGAATAAAAAAAAGGCTGAAAAGTGGAGTGGGGTGGGGTGGGGTGGGGAGGGTAAGGTTGCGCCTTGTGGTAGGTGGGCATGGCCGCATGAGGTGGGGGTGGCGGGGGGGGGAAGGGGTGGATAGTTTTTTTGTATTATCTTATATAATAATAAATTAATAATTGTATCATTTAATTAACGTGTATGAGAAATCCATAAATAACATTTTCGTTTTTCATCTATTTTTAACGTATAATATGTCAAATTAATCATTTCTTTATGATCTTGAGTTTGACATTCATATTGCATATATTTGTAATAAGATAAATACATAGTCATAAATTGAGTCCGGTTTGAGAATGAATTTTCTTAAATTTAGGTCTTGTTATGAAATTGTCTCATACATTGCTATGTATATATAATATATATATATATATATATTTATTCAAATTTTGTAATGAGTTTTAAAATTATGCATTCGGGTTGTTCGATATTAATTTGTATATATATATATATACAAATTAATATCGAACAACCCGAATGCATAATTTTAGAACTCATTACAAAATTTGAATAAATATATCTTGTATTTTGTTATTCATTTTTTAAAATATATATATTTGGATATATATTTTAAGATAATGTTTTCAATGAATATACAAATTAATAGCGAACAACCCGAATGCATAATTTTAAAACTCATTACAAAATTTGAATAAATATATCTTGTATTTTTTATTTTATTTTTTATAATATATATGCAATATGGGTGTCAATGTGAAGGTCATAAAAAGATGATTGACTTGTTATATTATACGTTAAAATCGGATATAAAAATAAAAAATTATTATATAGAATTTTCATACACATTAATTAAATGATATGGTTGTTAATTTATGATTATATAAGATAAGATTAAAAAAATTACCCCCCTCATCACCCCCACCCTACACCCATTATGCGCCACCCTCTCCACCCCCACTCCTACCCCCACTTTTCGAGCCTTTTTTCCTCAATGGTACGCGCAAGGCACATGCGCCGAAATCTATTTACATAGTACGTTAATTGTGTCTTGTGCCCGGAATATTTCTAGCTTTTTTAAATTCCAAATGCAACATCAAATTGCGCCTCCTTTATATTTCCAATTTTCAGGTGCATTTAGATGTTGCGCCAACACTTAAATGAACAACCCCGCTAAATTCATGATATTTCAACAATTTGATCTCATTTGTGATGTACTTCAACAATTTCCCCTCTAACAGTCTGCACTACTTTTGGTGCAGAATTTGCACTACTTTGGTGCAGAATCTAAACTCCATATGTAGCAATTTGCACTATTTTCTGCAACGTCATTAGCAGTGGAGATCTCAGATATTGCTCTGTAAATATCTCCCACGACAAAATCTTTTGACGCATTCAATTGTTGTAGACTCTCCAATTTTGATGTACTCATCATTTGCATCTGTTGGAACTGCATATGCTAATATTCGAAATGCAGCTGTTACTTTTTGAAGCGTAGACAAACAAGTTTTCCCGATGCATTCCTTGTTTCACAATGTAACGATCATGATTTTTTTACAGCATTAACAATATGCAGAAATAAACTTTGTGACATCCGATACCATCATCGAAATTGTTCTTCATTATATATATGTTGATTTTTGGAAAAGTATTCGTTGAAGAAGTTTGTAGCCGCTACTTCTCGGTCATGAAAAATTGTTCTACGACCTGGAACAAAACCTCCATGGGTTCAACATTTTGGTGCCTAAGAAATTCAGCTAGCATAAGATTATTATTGTACATTTGTTGAACAATCAAATGTTATTCTGTAGCATAACTATATATCAATTGTTGAAACTCATCATCGGATTGAAATTTATTTATCTTATGGGAGAAACAATACATACACAAAGGTTGAAGTGAATACATTGATTGGAGCATGGTATAATTATTTGGAACTACACTGATCTAGAAAAGTCATGATAGACAGAAAACACAATCCGTGTTCTTTTAACTCTAATCGTTGGATAATACATCATCTTTAAATCTCAGCCCTACAATAAAAATCTAAAAATTATGACAAGACTTTAGGAAATATAATCCGTGTGAAAATCCCATGCCATTAGATACACATTATCTTTAAATCTCAGCCCTACAATATAATCTAAAAAACACAAATAGACTTTAGAAAACACAATCCATGTGCATTCATCCCTAGCCGTTAGATACACATTATCTTTAAATCTCAGCCCTATAATATATAAAAGGCACAAAGAGATTTTAGAAAACACAATCCTGTGTTTTCATCCCTAGCCATTGGATCCTTATCATATTTTATCTCTATATTTCTATAAATAGAGGATGTACCATATATTTTTCCACATACTTCTCCAACTTCTCCAAATTCATTTGTTTTATATTTTCTCTCTCCAAAATACGGAAACCACGCACTGCTAGTTACATAGTTGTTGAAGATAGGTACCTTTGTAAAGTCTTTCTTGATATTTCACAGGATCCAATTGTGGGCGCAAACCAAACCAGAGAACAATTCTGAAAATGTATTGAAAATAAATACAACTCTTGAAAATCAAACTCTAAAATAAGTTGTTGATGCAACAAAAAAGATATAGCGTTGGATTCATGTTTGACCATGTGTGGTATGTTTTGAAAGAATATGTGGCAAAAACGACGGGTGGAGTCTGTTCATTTCGTAAAGAAAATATTTCGGAGTCCCCTATTTCTCCTAATCCTTCATTGACTTAATTTTCAATCAATTTAAGTTATGAAAATATTAGTGGTAGTTCTTCATCACATCGGCTCGAGGGTGTCAAAAAATCCATATTAAGAGAAAACAGAGCGAAGATGCATCTACTTTTGCAAACATGGTCAAAGAAGAAAATACAAAACTTGAGGAACTATTATTAAGTTCAGTTGCAAAAAAAGGATCCAGTTGTTAAGTTGAAAATTAAAAAAATTGAAGCGCAAAATCGTAAATCTAAAATAAATGAATTGATGAGAGAAGATAATATTTTAATGATGAATTTCGATACCATTTCTAATCCCGAACAACGTAATTTCTTCTGATTAGAGCAACAAGTTATGCAGAAGATGAGTGTTCGCCTTCTTTTTAGCTTCACCGCAAGTGTACGGTGTAGTTTATAGAATAGGGTTAGCAAGGTCGAATCCACAAAGACTAATAAATTAATGTACTAAGTATTGGGATTGTAATAGTCTTATTTTTATCCAGACGACCAGAATTTAGTGATTGGTTTTGTTAATGCAAGACAAGAATTTATCCTAAAAAGACAAAGTAAAGCGCTGATTGAAAGATCACGGAGATGAATGGATTCCTGGGTTATGGTTTCAGTTAATATCCCCTTTTATTATCAGATTAATCATAACCAAAGTTATTATTGTTCTTCCTTATAAGACAATCACAAAAGTAATTTACCCTCTCTCTCGAGATGTATGTAAAAACGTTGATTGGATTATCTATGTTAGCATCTCTACTCAACATAAGATATCCAACTCCCAAAAGCATAAAAGATTATAAATCGTCATAAATATTCACAGACTTATCAATCTTGCAAATATTCATGTCAAGTACTCAAAGATCTAGTATTGAAACTCATCTATCGAATTATGAATCAATATATCAAAGCAAGTTAAACCAAATGCGTTTGGATAAAACAAGAATTAAAACAAAGTACTCGAATAGGGTTAGAAAACAATAACTTCAATTGCAATTAATCATCCAATAAAAGTATCCATTAACCTAATCCCAAACCCGTAAATCACAAGATGTTTAGCCAGACATAGAAAATAAATAATCCATAGACAAATTATTCAAATTCATATCTAACTAATCAAAAGTAAATGATACGATGGAATGAGTGAACTCGGGGATGTTGATGATCTCTCGATCTATCTTCAATCCTCAAGTGTGTGGTTGCAACCTCGATCAATACCTCCAATCCGTGCACCCAGACTCTGTCAAACTCTGTTTTTCCACACAGACGCATGGGCCGTGCACCTAGGGCACGCCCAACCCGTGCGGGGTACCATAGGAACTTTTCTTTTCACTGAAGGGCGCACGGGTCGTGCGCTCCACGCACGACCAACCCTTGTGTCATGCCACATGATGAGTCTCAACTCTGGGTGGCGCACGGGTTGTGCTATGGATGCACACGCCCTGCCCGTGCGCACCTGCTGGAGCTGATAGATGCTCGGTTCTTTCCGTTTTTCGCCCAGTTCGTCTGACTTCTTCTCGATTCAACTCCAAACATCATACGTTACTTTAAGTATTGGCGTTCCTTTACCGCAATGCTACGAATTGTTGCCAAAATACTACAAATATCATTCAATTTCTACAAAACGAGCAAAGCGTAATACCTTTTCCACAAAACAGAAATAAAGCCCTTTTCACTCAAGTAATGCATGCATAACAATTAATTCTAACTACAATTAAGCCCAAAATATATGCAAAACATATACCAATCAAACTCCCAAACTTAAACTATTGACAGTCCCGGTCAACGCTTTATAAACAAGACAAAACACAAATGGGAGTAATGAAAAAAACAAATCAAGAACAACGCATCATAATTCATGTCGTTATCCATAGACGTCAAGCAACAAATCAACCAAGCTTTGAATATCTAACACAGAGCACAAGTCAATTAAAACCATGACAAATACTTCAAATCACGCCTCTCATGGATAAAGTGTATACTCTCCTCTCTAGAATAATAAGGGACGTGTATTCGCTCAAATCATATCAATGTTGAAGAATTACCATAGACTTGCAAATCGTCTCACATCTCCGCCACTCGATTGTATGCAACTCATAAATCAAAAAGGACTTTGCTTTTGGTTGTAATGAAGGCTCTTTGGTTAAGGTATGGAAATTTGGAGAAAGTGACTCAAACTCAAGCGTATAGATTGGTAAGCACATCTTTTTTTCTCAATCAAATATTCTCATTCAAATCAAACATGCACCCCCAATCACCTCTTATTCTCATCACATTTCTCTTCTCCTTTTTTTTTTCATATACTCTACTTTCTGTCGCCTTACATCATAACTCTCAGCCTATAAGTTCATTTCCTGCCAACTCACTTAGGCAGTCGATTTTTTTTTTTCGATTTTCAATTTTTTTCGACCCTTTTGTGAGTATATTCTCCTTTTTCCTCATTTTCTTCTTTTATTCCCAACATCCAACATGCACACCATTATCTAACTTCTTGATATCCTCCTGTTCAACCTTATTCAATCCCCTTACTCAATGTTATACGCTCAAGTTTAGGGTAACAGATATATCAAGTTATGGGTTGAATTGTGGCTATCCAAAAATCAGACAATAGGCTCAAATTGGCTAACTAAGGAAATTAAATGTCATTAGGTAGGCAAAAGGCTTAACAAAAATGGCCTAAAATCATTTTCATAAATTGTATACAACATGTGACTTCGACAGAGATACCAGAGCAAGTTCTAGAATTCATATCAACATGAATGACACACTCAATCAACAAACAAGACTGCATTTAATGAAAGCAGTAAAGGCTCAAAAAGCTCACAGGCTTGCAATTGCGTAATTCAAAGCATATCAACCATGATTTCAATATTCACATGCTCCATATCATCTATTCTCAACCCGGTCAACTCATGCTCAACACCCAATTCAAAACAACATAAACTGTTCAACCAATGTTCCCAAGATCACAACAAGCACACAATAGCGGTCAACTCACTCCCTAAGAACCTAGAAAGCAATAAACGTGCTAAAATCAAAAAAACAAGCATCTAATGCAATGCAACCTATATGCTCTACATGCAACTATATGAATGCAAATATCGCCACACCCTTCAATCAAAATACTACCTCTCCCCCAAACTTGAATGAAATTATAGCGCATAGAAGAGAAGATAGAATTTCAAAGAAAAGTGTGGAATGGACCTGACTCATTGTGGGGGTGGCGGCGGAAAGTGGCCCTGGGAGATGTGCCACATTTGTACCTGATGCATCATCTGCAACATCTCAAATTCCCGCTGCTCCTAGGCCTGATACCTCTGCTCTTGTTCGGTTCTAAAGGTACAAAACACATCCTAGTGCTGCCGAAAATCATCCCAATACTACCGAAAATCATCCTGGTGCTGCCGGAAATCATCCCGATGCTGCCTTATGCTCTCCTCAAGAGCAAACAGTCTGTCCGGATAAGCTTGTCCCCCACGCTCCTTGTTGGGAAATTTATTAGATTTTGATGAATGCCATGTAAAACTTAGAATAGAAAGTTGGCACTCCAATTTTTGTTGTAAATCGCATTGTAATAAATAGGGTGGTCAAGTGAGTTAAGTCGCCTATGCCCAAACATGCAAGAAGACAATCGGAGACTAGAAGGAAGACTCCGCAAACAGTGAGTATGGCAGAGAGAAGAGAAGACGGAACTCATCAAGGAGCGGTGAGTGGAATATCGGTCAAGTGAACTCAAGAAAATCCAAGTCTCAAGTTGAAGTGACAAGAGTCATCCATGATTGGAAGCGACTCTAAGTCACCTGGGAAAGCAAGGAAATGCGGTCAAGTCGAGATAATCAAAAAGATCCGTTACGTAAATCAAGAGAATTACCTAAACAAGTAATATCTCCATGCTACCTTTCTCGAAGTGCTCGGTCCCAGGAAGCGTGCAAAAGGAATAAACCAATGGGAAGCACTACACCGTGTCGAACTCGAAAAAGGTGAAGAACAATTCATACGAGGAAATGGCAATTCCAAGGATCGCAACAAGACAAGCCAACGACCACAAGTGATTTTCAAAAATAAGCCTATCTCTTCAACGGGCGATTTTTGAAAGATCACTATAAAAGGCCGAGGAATAACTCGAGAGGATAAGACCAGAACCACAAACATTCAAGCAATTATCGAATCAGAATCGAAATATTCTCAAGTTATTAAACGCTCAATCCTCAAGCCTACACTACGAAGAACATCAATCCAACACTCACTGTGAAGGAAAGATAACTTCAATCAGTTGGAGAGGAAATTATCAAGAATCAAGGGGTCTACATTCCACGAAGGATTGTAGGAAGGTTCAAGGTCGAACCAAGTCTTGAGCTTTTGGAGGGCTTCGTGATCAAATCCAAAGAGCTTGAGCAAGTGGGTCAGAGTAGCAAAGCAGGCGCCTGTGTGAAGAAGCCGAGTCGCACGAGAAGCCATTTGAGTGATCAAGGTGTCTCCTGATCGAGTCCCAAAGGATCAAGTCATTTGTGTGATCAAGAATTGTATCTGGATGTTACCACTTTGTATCTCGATCAATACCTAGTGGATTCCTCCAGGAGTTGGAGAAGAGAGGAGTGGAAGAATTACCCCATCTTGAACCTCTATAAAAATCTTATTGTGTCATTTACATTTCAACACTTTAATTCTTGCATCATATTTGTTTAATTCTGACATATATTTGCTATCCATTAGATAATCTCTAAGTACTAAATCAAGCTCTATATCTCTACTCAACCAAACTTAAGGGTGTTAAGTCTTCCAATGAAAACAAACCACAGTTGAGTTAATTTAGACTTAACAACCGAGTTATTCCATCAACGGCTCGGTTGAGTCGTTGAGAGACTAACTCTCTTGATTAACTAAATTGGTCATTCCACCAAGGATACAATGTGTAGTATCAACTCGAATTTTTAAAAGAACTAAATCAAAAATTTGGTAAGGTTTATTCAACCCCCTTCTAAACCTTACACTTACACCCCTTGGGACCTACAAGTGGTATCGAGCGGTTGGTTCATTGAGCCTTCCGTGACCAGTTCTTGAACTAGATCTCCAAACTTTTCAAAGTCCGCTTTAGTACTTAAACTTTTAAAACTCTTTTTATCATTAAAAATTATTATCATGGAAGCAAATTTGACACGCATCCCTATGTTCACAATTGAAGAATTTGATGATTGAAAATTCGTATGCAGGCTCATCTATCAAAGATTAGATGATGAGGCGTGGATAGTGATAGAGGATGGGCCACCGCAAATCTTAAAGGTGAACACACAATTTGTAAGAAGAGCTGCATTTGAAGGTGAAGAGGATGTTGCCCCTAGACCCGGCTATGGTTGAAAAACCAAGAAGCGAATGGACAAATGATGATGAGAAAAAAAGATACAAACCTGGACAATGTAGCCAAGGACATCCTTTACAAAACCTTGGACAAAGCCATGTTCAACAAAGTCAAATCATGCAAAACGGCTAAGGAAATGGGACAAACTAACATTGATTTGTGAAGGCTCGAGCAAATCAAAGAAAATAAATTATCAATGGTCGACAAAAATTTGAGAATTTCAAAATGATCGCAGAGAAAACCTGGATCAATTGGATGCTCGGTTCGTTGAAGAAATCACCAACGAGCTATCTCGCACTTGGTAAGGAGTATACACAAAGAAATGTGTATGAAGATTCTAAAAAGTCTCCCAAATTTGAATGGGAAATGAAGGTCATGGCACTAAGATATTCCATGGACCTATCAAAGACCTCCAACCATGAACTATTCTCGAGATCTCAAAGCCTACGAATTTGAGTGAGAAGAAAAGACCATGAAGAGACAGTTGTACCCAAAACAACTGCTGTAATTGTTAAAGATGGGAAGAGAGCCGAGGTCAAAGAAGTCATTGACCCGTAAGAAATAGCCCTACTAGTAAAAAAGGTTCAACAAGTTTTTCAATAAGAACTTCAAGAGAGGGAAGGGCGAATCTTCCGAAGACACTCGGCTCCCTCCAAGTCAAGGGAAGATAGGCCAACCAAGAGAACAGATCATCAAAAAGTGAATATCAAAGGGTCGACAATCCAAGAATGGAAAGAGTCGATCAAAAGGTTGAATACCTATCTTTGAATCGTAGGCAACCAGGTCACTATGCCATTGATTGCCCATATCCTGTAGTCAACAAATACGGAATGAATGAAGAAGAAAGAAAGGTCTTGAGAGAAAGAAGACAAGAAAAGAAAAAGGCAATGATGGTGCAGAGACTGGCCGAGACCAAGTCAAGAGAGACGGTGATTGAGAGCATGAAGCCGACTACTCAAGTGACTCGAAGAAGAAGCCCCGATCATTGTTTGGTGGCCAAGGAACAAGATCAACCCGACCAAGAAGATGAGGTAAACTACAACTCATCAAACTCGGATTCTAGTGATAGTGATGTGACACACACACCTCATAACCCACTGATCTTTATGACTCATTAAGCAAAATGATGAAAGATTTTGAACACATTAAATCCTCACACACACTACTAAATGAGGAAAATAGCCTACTCAAGAGCAAAACTCACGGTGACTAAGGAGCCGAGTACTCTAAGTCAAATAGCCGATGAGAATGAAAGTTTAAATTTGAAAAAACCAAGATAATAGCAGAAATTGCTGCCATAGAAAAGAGGGAGAATGACCTCAAAAATGTGATTGCCTCATTCACTAAGGCATCTAAATCATTGGATGATCTTATTATGAGTCAAAGGGAATGTGGAGACAAGACAGGCTTATGATTTAATTCCTCTGTGCTATATCAAACTCCAAAAGTAATTTTGGAAAAAGGATCTTCAAGCAATGAAGAGTCTAAAAAATCCAAAACTCCAAAGGGTGCACACACATTCACTCCAAAGCACAATTACAAGCAAACTGGCCTTGGTTATAAAGGAAAAGGAAAACAACCGAGTTGAGTGCTTATTTGAAAGGACATATGAGAAGAGATTGATCGAGTTCTCAAAGCAAACTCCAAACAGAAAATACTGTAAAGAAGAAACAGAGCTACCAAAAAACCCTTAAAATCTATAAAAGAAATACATATGATGGGAATGGAAGAAAATATCCAAGCCAAGTGATTGGAATGATGTGAACTATCAAAGATAGACTTATGGAATATAAGCCCAAATGGCAAAGGCCTAGAACTCAAGAAAGGCCATTCCAAAAGTATAAGAGCTTTTATCAAAGACACATATGCACCTAGGCACTACACTCGAAACACCACAATTACCCAAAGAAGGCGATTGCCAAAACACATATACAGCATACAGACAAAAGAGACAATTTGTATGAACCTAGAATCCCCAAGCAATTTGCCAAGATTAATTATGATTATGGCACGATAGATGGCAACCCCTTAGAGTCAAATCATTTGGCTATAAGTTGGTTGGATCATCTTACAATCTAACCCCTCGGGACCCGAGACAAGTATGGGTACCTAAAACTTAATTTCCTTGATTGCGGGTTCAAGGAAGCAGTGAGTGCCAAGGAACCTAGTATATGGATAGTGGTTGTTCCGGACATATGACAGAAATAAGAAAAACCTGTCAAAATTCAAGGAAGTTAAAGGAGCAAAAGTCATATTTGGAGGAAATGAAGCTCCAGGTGAAATAAGAGGCATTGGATCCATCAAGAGGAATGGATTAGAAATCACAGATGTTGCATATGTTGAAGGACTCAACTTCAACTTGCTAAGCATCGATCAACTCGTGACAAGGGCTATAATGTTGGATTTAACATGGGTATATGCCAAATCAAGGATCTTGAATCGAATGAAGTTGTGTTGCAAGGATGCGACAAAAGAACATGTATGTAGTAGATTGGTCAACCGCTACACCCAAAGACTGTTTACTAGCAAAAGCACAATGAATCAAGTTGGTCGTGGCACAAAAAGCCGAGTCACCCGAATTTCAAAACGATTAACAAGCTTGCGAAGTAGTCTTGTGGAAAGACTTCGGACTCAAGAGATACGAGAAAGGAGAGTATATGTGACGCATGTCGAAGGGAAAACAAATCAAATCATCATTCAAAGAAAAGACATGTCCATCTTCAACAAGAATATTGCATCGCTACATATGGATCTATTTGGCCCAAATGGAACCAGCTAGCATAAGTGGAAAGAAATACACCTTGGTGGTAGTAGATGACTACTCAAGATATACATGGACAATATTCATGTGTAAGAAGAAAGAAACTCTACGTAAACTACCACGGTGATGAAGAGGATTCAAAATGAGAAGAGCCAAACCATTATCAAAATAAGATCGATGACAGGAACCGAGTTTGTCAATGGAATAATAACTCAAGTATTGTATTGAAAATGGTATTGGTCATGAACTATATGCAAGCAAGAACTCCAAAGCGAGAATGGAGTTGCGAGAAAGAAGGAATAGAACTCTCAAAGAAGCAAAGAATGACCATGTTAGTCAAGCGGGGTTACCAAAAAGATTTTGGGTCAAGCAATCAACACAAGCTTGCTACACTCAAAACAGATGTATGATAAAAGACGGTGACAAAGACTCCTATGAGATTTGGTGGAAGAAAACCAAATGTTGCATATTTTAGAATATTTGGATGTAAATGCTTCATCCACAACAATGGCAAAGACAATCTAAAGGCCTTCGATGCTAAAGCGATGAAGGTATCTTCTTGGGATACTCATTTGAAAGCAAAGCCTACAGAGTACTCAACAAAAGGACTATGGTTGCAGAAGAATCCATTCATGTGGTATTCGATGAGCCAAATGTAAATGGAGAAGACATTGAAGAGTCGGTGATAAGTGAATCATCCAATCATCGTAAGAGTCCCTATGTCAAGTCAAGCCGAATTATAAACTCGAGAAGAAGATGAGATAGTGAATCTCAAAAACATTTGGAAAATTTGCGGCTAAGTGACTACGAGAGAGCTTATCAAAGCAACACAAGTTGCTAGACGATGAATCCAGCCAACTTACTCCAACCTCGATGTAAGATGGCCGAGAGACCATCCACTTAACTTGTCATTGGAGATATAAGAGAAGGTGTCAAAACAAGATCCGAACTCAACAAGAAGCTATGTTCACATGCTTTATCTCGCAAATAGAGCCCAAAGATGTGTCACAAGCATTGAATGACACACATTGGATTCAAGCTATGCAAGAAGAGTCAATCGAGTTTGAAAGAAATAAAGTATGGGAATTAGTTCAAAGACCCACACATCAAAACGTTATTGGTACTAAATGGGTGTTCGTAAATAAGATGAACGAGGAAGGTTACGTGGTAAGAAACATAACAAGACTAGTAGCCAAAGGATACTTTGCCAAGAAGAAGGAATAGATTTTGATGAAACATTTGCTCTCGTAGCAAGATTGGAAGCTATAAGGATGTTTCTTGCCTATGCACTCACAAGAATTTTTTTGTATATCAGTGGATGTAAAAAGCGCATTCCTAAATGGTTTATTGGAAGAAGAAGTGTATGTTGAACAACCTCCAGGATTTGAGCCAGAAGACTCTTGGAGATAAGGTATACAAACTCAAGAAAGCTCTGTATGGATTGAAACAGGCACCCAGAGCATGGTATGACACTTTGTCACAATTCCTAACTGAGAATGGATTCACAAAAGGAAAAGTAGATAGAACACTTTTCAGAATTCAAGACAAGAAGAGTATACTTCTTGTTCAAATATATGTGGATGACATCATTTTTGGATCCACAAACAAAGAGCTATGTGAAAAATTTTCAAACCTCATGCAAAGTAAATTTGAAATGAGCATGATGGGAGAGCTGACATTCTTCCTTGGACTCCAAGTGAAACAACTGAAGGATGGAACCTTCATAAGTCAAACAAAATACACCGAGATTTAATGAATAAATTTGGTATGGAGGAAAAGTCTTCTCGTGAAAATACCAATGAATACATCATCAAAATGGACATGGATGCAGATGGCAAGTTCGTAGATCAAACAAGATACGAGCACTTATTGGATCATTGCTCTATCTCACAAAGAAGCGTGCCGGACATCACCTTTGTTGTAGGTGTATGTGCAAGATTTCAATCAGCTCCAAAAGAGAGCCATATGACAAAGACAAACTAAGAGAATATTGAGATACTTGAAAGGAAGCCAAGAAGTTGGCTTATGGTATCCAAAGGAAGGTGGATTCAAGCTAATTGGCTATTCGGACGACTATCTTTGGATGTAGAGTTGACAGGAAGAGCACCTCGTGCACATGTCAAATGCTAGGAAACAGTGATTTCTGGTTTAGCAAAAAGCAAAATTCAATAGCCACCTCTACAACCAAGGAATACATAGGCGCTGGTGTTGTTTCGCCCAAATCCTATGGATGAGACAAAGAATGAGAGACTATGAAGTTGAGGAAAAAGAAATTCCAATCATGTGTGATAACACAAGTGCAATTGCAATCACTCAAAATCTGTGTTGCACTCAAGAACAAAGCATATCGATGTCGGGTATCACTTCATAAGAGATCATGTTGAAAAGAAGGATATCATCTTGGAATATATCTCAACCGATAAACAATTGGTCGACATCTTCACAAAACCATTATGTGAGTCAAGATTTGAAGAACTCAAGCATGAGTTAGGGTTAATTGAATGGTGACACTCGGAAGAATCAAAGAAAAGAAATGGAACACATAAAGGGAAAAAGAGTGAACTCACAAAACAAACTAAGTAAATCACCAGATCGGAAAAGACATTTATACTAAGTCACCGACAATTGAGTCACAAAGAGAATGATGAGAAGAAGAGTTAAACCGACTAAGGGTAAAAGTGAGTCATTTATGAACAAAGTGACAAAAACGCAATCGTTTTGACTAAGCGGGAATGTTTTTAAGAATTACGCAAAGATAATTATGGCGTACAGCAAAAGCCGCACACCAAGCTTATGATTGGATATAAATGCTTTGCCACATTAAATACGAGACATTAAATGCTACATCGGCGTGCAAAATCTAAGCCGTCGATTTCGATCACATTTCAAAAACCACCCGCACGCCCTTTCATAAACCATACTTAAGCTTTCCTTCTTTCTCTCTCTCATATTACCAAAACTGTTCATTTCTTTCGAGAAGCAAAGGCAAAACTCTCTCAAAACCCTATCTATCTTCAAATCAACCTCTAAGTTTTCTTCGGTGAAATCTCGAAAAATGGCACCAACCTATGATTTTGTCAAGTTAGGAAAGCAAATCCACACCGGGTCTCTTTGTGGATTTCGACGGCATGGTGAAACAGGGGTCCGACGACACCTTAGTGAAGAAAATTGCTTGAGAAATTGGAAACGCCTGGGCTGAAATCGTTTCGACGCGTTGGAGTTTCCGATGACCAATGTGGAAGAGGTCGCACGATTCTACATGAACGCCGAGATTCACGATGAAGGGATAAAGTCATCTGCTCGGGAAAGAAGTTCACCATCTCTCGCAAGGATTTGGTGAACACCGCCACTACCGACGGAAGGAGCATCGAAATCAACGGCCGATGTAAACCTGGCGCCGCTTGGAAGGAAGTAGCAAGCCCGACTATCTTTGATAAAATAGTTTACACAAAGAAACAAGAGGTCTTGAAGGAAGATTATCACAAGTGTTGGACATAGTTGCCAAATGCATAGACATCAAATTTGGCGGCTTTGACCAATCACAAAAGCAAAGTTGATCGTAATGGTGCGATCATTGAAGAAAAAGAAAATAAACCGGGCTGAGTTTGTCTATAGCGGACTCGCTGAATGTAGGAACAAATCCTTCAAGGAAGATGGTGCATTTGGAGGGTCCCAGGATATGGCCACAGTGATTGGCGGTGATGGAGGTGAAAGGAGTCCCTCTTAGACATGGAAAGGCGTTCCATGTAAACAAGATGATGTTGAGATCAAACCTCTCTCGGCGCACGTAAGAGAGCCCACGCCAAGAGAGCGACACGAGTGAGGGGGAATCACCTGACTCAAGATACAAATTGTTTCTCTCCACCAAAGAAGAAAAGTCGCCCCTCGTAGCCGCGTTAAGAAGATGCCGCTCTGCAGAAAGAAAAACAAACTGCTCCCGCCCCGCAGCCCGAGTCACCGCCCCGCAGCCGTGTCTCCCGCCCAAAGCAGTTAGCCGGGTCGAGAAGGACTCTCAACTACCTTCTCCGATCGTCAAAAGAGGAGAACGATAAGCCAAGACGGCCGCTTCTCGAAGAAAACACCAAGACGCCCCCGCCGCACAAAACTCGAAGAAACTCTCTCAACTAAATTCCTCTGGTACAAACTAGGAGACGAAGAAGAATCATCAAGCACTCCGAGCTTGAGAAACCGACCGAGTCGCCCACTCACCGAGCAGAGATATCGGAGATGCTGGAGAAGTAGAGTCCCCAGATATAATTGATGAAACAGCTAAGTCTGCTGAAGGCGATCAGCAGAGGCAAACTGAAGACACAGCTGTAGTCCGCGCAGCTGAGACACAAGAAGAAGCTGATAGAGCTGATAGTGATGTGATGATCCTATCCCCACTTTACCCAGACATCCAAAATCGTCTGCGAGAGTGGAGGAAGTGGAAATTAAGTCGATCAAGGGAACAGTTCCAACGGCCTGAATTTATAGAAGAGGAAGAGGAACTGCTGAACTTCCTTGGAGTGACTACTGTGGTCCAAGCACTGGATGAAGAAAACTGCACAGATATCTTGCAGATCTTCAAGGACAAGGAAAAGGAAAGACAGGCAGAGGAAGCTGAGGCACGTGAGAAGGCCAGCATCTGCCCTATCACCGGCACCACTGAACACACACATCATCTCCTTGATGTCTTATCTGACAGTGATGAGGATCCGGACTCTGCTGCCGCCACAGAAGAAGTGCAAATGCAGCAAGCATTGCACGAATCCAGAATCCTTCACGAGAAAAGATTGATGGAGGGACCAGGAGAGTCCTCCAAAACACAGCTGGAAATTGATCCAATGGGAGTGGTTCAGCAAATCGCCACCGTCGTTGCTGCCACCACTTCCCCAACTCACTCGGAAGAAGGAATTAAGGGAATTGGCGATGAAACTGGGTTAGTGGGGACCCCAGTTGAGCCAACCCCTAATGAAGGTGTCTTACCACCGCCCCAACGGCTGAACACTCGAGATACAGCCGGGAGTTTGGAGACGAGTGACCCCATTCCAAGTCACTCTGGTGCGCCACCGAGGGGAAACTCCCTCCACCGCAGCAAGGTCGGAGAATCTTGCAGATGACTCCACAACGGATCTAGGAGGCGAAGTGGAGAAAGTACAAACACAAAACGAACAACAAGTTGCCATCAATGAAGCTCGACAGGCAGTTGAGACTGCCTCACCGAGGTGCCAACCGCTCTACGAAGGCTAATGACGCGATGCGGTCGAGGCACATGAAGGAACAACCCCGGGAGTTAACACTGGCGATGAAAGTGCAATCCATGGGGTTGAGACTCCAATGGATGCCACCACAGAAGACCCTAAGACAGTGACACTGTCGAAAGGGAGGTCCAGGCCTCGCTGCAGCTTGAGACTGCGGGGAGGTAATGAAGGCCCACGGGAGGTTGAGACTTCCGGGGTAAAGAAGTCAAGTAGAGAACATCCCTCCGCTATCATTGATCCATCCGAAAAGGAGATAAGTGCGCTTCATGATTCCCAGGATAATCCTGATGTAACCTTTCTCGGGATCGGAAGGCGACGAAGAAGCTAAGTCATCCCCGTGACAGATCCAAAAGACTTTGCGGATGTTCCCAAAGACGAGCAAGTCCGATCTCAAGACTACTCGTCAAACTTTCAATTTTGATGATGAGCCACCAATGGAAATCTCATCATCGTCCGATGATGCTTCGATAAGGCCGAGGACCAGTCCACTCAATTGGAGAAACCAGTGAGACCAACGAAGTTGTTGAGACAGTGAGGCTCGGCAAAGTCGGGTCCACTTCACAACAGACCCCAGTGAAACAGAGTCCACGCGCGGGCTCCCCAAGTGCAGAAGAGATTCGACTCCAAAAGGATCTTCACGCGCACCTCTCATTATTGAACAAATCCCGGTTGGCGTGATGATTCTTTTGTAGAATCATTTCCTTTCTCTCCGGAGGTACCCGACCTCCATGAAGAGTCGAGAGAATGAACTCGCACGCTTCCACAGACCAGCCTTCTTGTCATTCCGTCCGGTACCATCGTTCCGGTGACTATGACTTTGATGTTGCATGGCCATCAACTACAACGGAAGAAACAAATTAAGTTCGGGAGGTGTTCAAGGCATTATTTCTGAAATTGAACGGATGGAGAGGCACCAGGCCTCTATGGACATGCGATCGACAACAGAGATGCCAACCTTATCGCCGACTTGAGAGGCATAACATGATCGGGATCGGGGAATGGTGGCAACAACAAAGAAACAATGCGTGTGGAACAAGTTAGATACTTCAGGACATTGTTCAACAAGGCTGCGGTATGGAGAGCCGAGAATCGATGCAAAAACGAAATTGAGAGAACACATTGAGCACATGCATGAAGCTCACCGCCGAGATAAAGTCATTGCGTGAGCAAAATAAGAGTGATCTCCAGCGTATGGAAGAAAACATGGATAGAAAATTCAGCCTTCTCATGGCTGAAATGAAGCTAATTTCAGCGGAGTCCAACGCCACTCGCTCCGAATTTCGAGCCGCATACTCCGCACAGACTCGAGACGTAACTCGACTATCGCCAGGCTCGACTTCCCGCTTGCAAGTAAGTTTCAGGTGTTCCTCTCTCCTTTGATGATGCCAAAAAGGGGGAAGAGGAATACTTTAAAGCGCTAAAGATATCCGGAAAGTCGAAAAGGAGGAAGCGGTAAAAGGAAAGACATTTGAGGAAGTGTCAAAACAAAAGAAAGGAAAGTCCGTTGAGGGGGAAGGATCGAAAGATGTGACCTTGATGATTGCACAAACCCCCAACAAGGTCTTGTCACGGTGATATCATCGCATCAAACTCCAGTGACATTGCCACTCCAACACTCTACTATATCTATGGCCGAAAAGAGAAAGACAATTGAAGCAGGGATGAAGGAAGTGGAAGGAAGAATGGATGCCCGAGTTATGAACATCTTGAAACAACACGGAGGCATTCCAAAGAGACAGAGACACTTATGCCATCTCGATGTCGGGACCGAGCCACGATCGGTTGATGAATTTAAAACGCCGCATCCGAAGGATACTTTGCAAAAATGTCTATGGCTCAAGCTTGGGACTTGTATCTTGGGAAAAGGGTCTCACGTTATGTGAAGAAGCGACAGCAGCAGACTACGGCCAGATCTCTCTCTGGTCACTCCGCTAGTCACTCATTTGGAAAGAAGAAGACCCCAAGACAATACACGCCCAGGTAGAGGAAGAAGCAGTGGTGGAGGAAGAGGTTTCATACCTAGGCCTCGCCCAAAAACATTGAGTACGAGATCTAGGCAAGAAAGGAGGGATCTCCGGGCAATTTTGTCTTGACCAAGTAGCCAATTTGCAAGTGGCTAAAAGTAATCTTGAGTATGCGAAAAGAATAGAAGAAGAAAATAAGAGACAAACTCAGCTATGGGAGGAAAGACAAGAGAGATTAAGAAGAGATGAAGTGCCAGGAAGGCATATGAAAAGAAGAAGAAGCGGTGACGATGAGAAAAAAGAGAAGAAGAGAGAAGATCTTTGAACAAGATGAAAGAAGGAGACAATGAAGGAGATGAAGTGTTGCTGTCCACCCTTCATGTATTTTATTATGTAAATACATACTATGTAAGTCTTCTGCAATAAAGCTATAAATTTTTTTTGTGTAGACAAATGTTTGCTCTGATAAACCTTGTAAACAGTTGTGTAAAAGAACAAGAATGTTATGATCAATAAAAGGATTGATTCTACGCATATATTCTATGTGAATACACTATCTGTATGTATCTTTGCTATTTTCATTTTTAAATGGTTTAAGTTTTGGCATCATCAAAAAGGGGGAAATTGTTGGGAAATTTATTAGATTGTGATGAATGCCATGTAAAACTTAGAATAGGAAGTTGGCACTCCAATTTTTGTTGTAAACGCATTGTAATAAATAGGCTGGTCAATTTGAGTTAAGTCGCCTATGCCCAAACATGCAAGAAGACAATCGAGACTAGAAGGAAGACTCATTGCAAGACAGTGAGTATGGCAGAGAAGAGAAGACGGAACTCTATGAAGGAGCGGTGAGATGCGGTGAGTGGAATATCAGTCAAGTCAACTCAAGAAAAGCCAAGTCTCAAGTTGAAGTGATGAGAAGAGTCGTCCAATGATTGGAAGCTCACTCTAAGTCACCTGGGGAAAGCAAGGAAATGTTTGTCAAGTCGAGATAATCAAAAAGATCCGTTGCACGTAAATCAAGAGAATTACCTAAACAAGTAATATCTCCATGCTACCTTTCTCGAAGTGCTCGATCCCGAAGCGTGCAAAAGGAATAAACCAATGGGAAGCACTACACCATGTCGAACTCAAAAGGTGAAGAACAATTCATACGAGGAAATGGCAATTCCAAGGACTGCAACAAGACAAGCCAACGACCACAAGTGACTTTCAAAAATAAGCCTATCTCTTCAACGGGCAGATTTTGAAAGATCACTATAAAAGGCTGAGGAATAACTCTGAGAGGATAAGACCAGAACCACAAACATTCAAGCAATTATCAGAACTGTAACCTTAAATATTCTCAAGTTATTAAACGCTCAATCCTCAAGCCTACACTACGAAGAACATCAATCCAACACTCACTGTGAAGGAAAGATAACTTCAATCAGTTGAAGAGGAAATATCAAGAATCAAGGGGTCTACATTCCACGAAGGATTGTAGGAAGGTTCAAGGTCGAACCAAGTCTTGAGCTTTTGGAGGGCTTCGTGATCAAATCCAAAGAGCTTGAGCAAGTGGGCTGTAGTAGCAAGGCAAAGCATTTGCCCTGTGAAGAAAGCCGAGTCGCAGAAGCCGGTGAGTGATCAAGGCGTCTCGGATCGAGTCCCAAAGGATCAAGTCGGTTTGTGTGATCAAGACTTGTATCCGGATCATTACCACTTTGTATATCGATCAATACCTAGTGGATTCCTCCAGGAGTTGGAGAAGAGAGGAGTAGAAGAATTACCCCATCTTCGAACCTCTATAAAAATCTTATTGTGTCATTTACATTTCAAAGACTTTAATTCTTGCATCATATTTGTTTAATTCTCGACATATTTGCTATCCATTAGATAATCTCTAAGTACTAAATCAAGCTCTATATCTCTACTCAACCAAACTTAAGGGTGTTAAGTCTTCCAATGAAAACAAACCACGGTTGAGTTAATTTAGACTTAACAAATTGAGTTATTCCATCAAGCTCGATTGAGTCTTTGAGAGACTAACTCTCTTGATTAACTAAATTGGCTGTCTACCAAGGATACAAATTGTGTAGTATCAACTCGAATTTTTAAAAGGACTAAATCAAAAATTTGGTAAGGTTTATTCAACCTCCCCCTTCTAAACCTTACACTTACACCCCTTGGGACATACACTCCTCACTTTGGTGAGAGCTTTCCGGTATGCCGGGCCTCCCTGGTTGGAACCCTTTCTCAAAACCCCCTGCTAGAAACTTGGCTCAAAACCTCTCTCTTGCCGATCATACTCCATCGCCTCAATTTCCAATTCATCTTCATCGGGCAACCCGGCTACCCTCTTCCTTTTCCGTGCAAGCATGGCTTCCATGACTCTGGTATGTGCCTCAGAGTTCATCAGCCAATTAGTCTCATTTTCAACCACAGATGTGAGCTGCGGGTTAGGAAGTGGGAAGGCAGGTCCAACCTTTTGTTGGAAGAAGGTTATGTTCTCTTCTTCTATTATGATCTTCATTTGACAGAGGGCATTCATATTAATTCTCCGACTGCCCTCAATGGGCTCCGATCTGTTCATATCGACACGAAAATGTCGAGCAATGGTCAATATCATACCCGCGGACTGCTTAATCAGATAGTTGACGTGTTTTACAAAATGTGCCGCTGTGTTGAAGGGAGTACGGGTTAGCCTACACCACAGTAGGTATAGCTCCCGCACTTGCATGCCCTCGTTATTGTGTCGAGCAAAGACAGAGTGTGCGGTAACCTTTTGGATATAGCGGAAGACTGGGTTCTGAAGTGATGAGGCCTTAGACGAGCGCGCCTCATAGAGCATCGGGCCGGTCTCCGGCGTCGAACCAACAATTGCCAAAATTCACACTGGCTATAGGTGTCTTTCTTTGTCCGTAGGGGGCGTCAGTAGGTACCCAAAAAATTTCATTGAGCTGGGTGATAGAGATGCGCCTTATCTCATTGTCTAGCCGAAATCGGATCTCAATGGGCTCGGAGTTCCCTGCCCTTTGGTATATTTCAAGCGTGCTAAGGAACTCAAACGCTATCCTCTTATAAGTCGGCCACCGCCCTTGCATGAATGCGGTCCACCCAACCCCGTTCAAATAACTGGCAAATGTCGTTGTGTATCCCAAGAGCTCGGGTACACTCATCGTCAGCATATCTCGTAGGTGTAAATGTGCAGGTGACCAACCTACTCCATCTCTCCAGGTCATCAGCCTCAGTCAGAAGAAGCCCATAAGCCTCGGGTCTGTCTGGGTATGGCTCCCGCCGTGCGGCTGCACCTCCCCTCGGGCGTCTACCCCGGCCTTGTTGGTTCCTTCGGTCAGCCATTAGTTCAAGTCTGTACCTAGCAAAACAAATGTGAGATTCCGAACATGCCAAGTATAACAAGAACATGATGAATTTAATACAATTAAATCAAATAAGGCATAATGTCTCTTCCCTACAATTTAATCACAATTAAGCTCTCGAACCTACATAACAATGTAATTGCAGAGAATCATAGTCACTAAAACCTTAAATAATCAAGCTCATGCATAATTCATCATTATATCAACCACATATACTCAATTCATCTAGCCCACAAGGTGTTCGATAAAATGCGCCATAGAATAATTCAAGTAAATCATGGCAATTTCATCAAAACATGCACCACATTTAATCCTAAGCCATAATCTACAAGAAATTTGAAGAAAAAAACTTGAAATTCTTACCGGAATTCTCGAAGATTAGGAAAGGGCAAAGTGGGAACCCTAGGTGCTCTTTTTACACAAAATCTCTCTCCAAATCAAGTTTGAGGCCCCAATTCGTGTGTGAGTAGTGTGGGTATTGAATTTGCAGTGAAATTTCAAGTGAAATTGGCGAATAAATTTGAGAGAGGGAGGAGCTTGTGTATGCCCGTGCGTGAGAGAGTGTTAAAAGTGAAAAAAATACTGACCTGTTGCCCCTTAATACTGCCTCAGTCGACAGACGCACGGGCCGTGCGCCTAGCACATGGGCTGCCCGTGCGGGGTGCCGAAGACTCAGTTCAAAATCCTGGAACACGCACGGGCCGTGCTCATGGCGCACGCCCTGCTCGTGCAGGGTGCCGTGAGTTCAGTCCGAATTCGTTTAGAATGCATGGGCCGTGCGCATCGCGCACGCCCTGCTTATTATTATTTTTTTTAAGGAAAGCTATAAATAAAAAAAAACTCCTAACTTATGAAAGCATTAAAAAAAATCATAACTTAGCAAAGGGAAAAAAATATGGGAAGAAATAAAAAGGCAAATCGTTGGGTTGCCTCCCAACAAGGGCTAAATTTAACGTCTATAGCTTGACGCATGTTTATGCGATCACGGTTCTAGCAAAGTGAGGCGTGTCACCTCTTCCTTTTGGTCTCTATGAAGGTAGCGCTTGATTCTCTGGCCATTCACCATAAACGTCTCCCCATCCCGACTCAACAATTCCACTATTCCTGGAGGATTTAACACTTTCTTAATCACAAACGGCCCCAACCATCGAGACTTGAGTTTTCTGGGAAATAGTTTACGACGCGAGTTAAACAAAAGAACTTGTTCACGCGGTAAAAACTCTCTTTTCTTTATCATTCGATCATGCCATCTCTTGCTGCGTTCCTTGTAAATCTGGGAATTGTCATAGGCTTCATCTCGGAACTCCTCCATCTCATTCAAATGCAACAGCCGCTTATCACCCGCTGCTTGGAAGTCAAAATTTAACTTCCTCACATCCCAAAACGCCTTGTGCTCTAATTCCTTGGGCAAGTGGCATGATTTCCCGAATACCAACTAATAAGGCGATGTGCCCAATGGTGTCTTGTACGCAGTCCGATATGACCATATTGCATCATCTAACTTCATATCTCAATCCTTGCGATTTATATTCACTGTCTTTTCTAAGATCTGCTTAATCTCACGATTGGATACCTTTGGTTGCCCGTTTGCTTGCGGGTGATATGCTAATGCCACCTTGTGCTTAACCCCATACTATGCAAGTAGAGTGCTCATCAATTTATTCACAAAATGTGACCCCCCATCGCTAATCAAAGCTCTCGGGGTTCCAAACCGAGTGAATATATTTTTCTTTAAGAACTTCAACACTACTCGCGCATCATTTGTTTGTGCCAGAATCACCTCAACCCATCGAGATACGTACTCCACTGCAAGAAGAATGTACTGATAACCCGGGGATGATAGAAAGAGACCCATAAAGTCAATCCCCCACAAATCAAAGAGTTCGACTTCCGTCACATTGGTCATGGGCATCTCATGTCGTCTCGAAATGTTCCCCATCCGCTAGCATCTATCACACTGCTGCACATATAAATAACAATTATTAGATAAAGTAAGCCAGTATAACCCACTGTGCAATACCTTTGCCGCAGTGCGTGTCGGACCGAAGTGTCCCCCGGAAGGTGAAGAATGGCACTGTTGTAGAACTCCCTCCCACTCTTCTTGAGGCACACATCTTCTAATGATTGTGTCTGTGCACCTCTTAAAGAGCAAGGGGTCGTCCCACATATAGAACTTGACGTCGTGGAGGAACTTCTTCTTTTGATAGGAAGATAAATCCGGAGGCATGACTCCCACTACCAAATAATTCACGAAATCTGCATACCATGGGAATTTAACCTCTAACATTAAGAGCTGCTCATCTGGGAACTCCTCCTTGATTACATTTGTGCCCTCTTTCTCATCCTTCTTGTACTCCAACCTGGACAAGTGGTCTACTACCACATTCTCACAACCCTTCCTATCTCTAATTTCCACATCAAATTCCTGCAATAGATGAATCCACCGAATCAGTCTCGGTTTGGCATCCTTCTTGTCGATTAGATATTTGATCACCGCATGGTCTATGTGGACTATCATTTTAGTTCCAATCAAGTAAGATCGGAACTTATCAAACGCAAAAACGATTGCCAGCATTTCCTTCTCAGTGGTGGTATAGTTTTGCTGGGCACTGTCTAATGTTCTGCTCGCATAATAGATGGCTCTGAACAACTTGTCCCTTTTCGACCTGCAATGACAGCCCTAATCGCAAAGTCATGGCATCGCACATCAGCTCGAAGGGCTGACTCCAATCCGGAACTACAAGAATTGGTGCTGTCACCAAAGCCTTCTTCAGAATCTCAAATGCATGCAAATAATCATCGGAAAAATTGAAAGCAGTATCTTTTTCTAATAACTGACTCAAAGGTTTAGTGATTTTAGAAAAGTCACGAATGAACCTTCTGTAGAATCCGGTGTGCCCTAAGAAGCTTCTAATGGCCTTCTCATTTGTTGGAGGTGGGAGTTTCTCGATTGCGACAATCTTCGCTCTGTCCACTTCTAAACCTGCAGAGAAAACCCGATGGCCTAATACGATGGCATACCATAATATGACACTTCTCCCAATTCAGAACAAGGTTAGTTTCCTCGCATCTCGCAACACTAGAGAAAGATTATCCAAGTAATGATCAAAAAATCTCCAAAAACAGAAAAATCATCCATGAATACCTCCATTATTTTCTCAATAAAATCATGAAATATAGCCATCATACATCGCTGAGAAGTCACGGGTGCATTACATAGTCGGAATGGCATTCTGCGAAATGCAAACGTACCATAGGGACATGTAAATATCGTCTTCTCTTGCTCTTCCGGTGCAATCATGATCTGGTTGTACCCAGAATAACCATCGAGAAAACAATAATAATCAAATCCCACTAATCGATCTAACATCATGTCAATAAAGGGGAGGGTAAAGTGATCTTTACGAGCGGCATCATTCAACTTACTATAATCAAATGCATATACGCCACCCAGTAACTATCCTAGTCGCAATAATTTCATCATTCTCGTTTCTAACTACAGTCATCCCCCCTTCTTTGGTACCACTTGTACCAGACTCACCCAAGAACTATCAGAAATAGCATACACAATTCCAGCATCTAACCATTTTAAAACCTCTTTTCTAACGACTTCTTGCATTATAGGGTTCAATCTTCTTTGATTCTGCACTGAAGGTTTATAGACATCTTCCATTCTAATTTTATGCATTACAATCGATGGACTTATGCCTTTTAAATTAGAAATTGACCAACCTATCGCAGACTTATGTTTTCTCAACACCCTAAGCAATTTATCAAGTTGAGCTGAAGTTAAAAGGGATTATACGATTACCGGATTCATGTTATTTGTTCCAAGAAAAGCGTATTTGAGATGTTGGGGTAATGGCTTGAGTTCTGGGTTCGAAACGGGCTCTTCAGTTCACGCACGGGCTGCCCGTGCTCAGACGCACGGGCCGTGTGTTCTTTAGTGGTTGAGTTCTTCTATTTGGCCTCACGCACGACCTGCCCGTGCTCAGATGCAAGGCCGTGTGGTCTTCAGGTATTTCATCCTTCGCTTCGGCCCCATGCACGACCTGCCTATGCTCAGGAGCACGGGCCATGCTGTCTTCAGAATTTTCGTCTGTTGCTTCGGCCATTTGCACGACCAGGGCGTGCTCCGGAGCACGGGTCGTGCATCCCTGCAAAACTGACTCCCACACGTTTTTCTTCGTGTGCGCGCATCTCGCACTTCTCGGTAGCTCCTGCATATTATCTAAAGCACAAACACAGTCATACAAGTCTTGATTATCAAAATCAATCATCATATTTGACGTCGAACACGAATGTGTCAAACCAAACATAAATCATCCTTAGACAATGTATGATCTGCGTATTCATCAATGCAAGACTAAACTACATCTATGAAACTACAGTTCTCAACACCATTATGAAATTGTAGTGCCTTATAGATAGAAAATAGAACATGCTCATCATTAACCCGTAATGTGAGTTCTCCCTTTTGCACATCTATCAAGGCCTTCCCGATAGCCAGGAATGGACGCCCAAGTATCAAAGGGGCATCTTTGTCCCCCTCCATATCCAGCACCAAAAAATCCACAGGATATACGAATTTGTCAACTTTGACAAGCACATCCTCGATGATTCCCTTCGGATAAGTGAGTGATCGATCCGCAAGTTGTAAGGTGACCGTAGACGGCTTCACCTCTCCCAATCCAAGTTTCCTGAAAATGGACAAGGGCATCAAGTTAATACTTACACCTAAATCACAAAGTGCTTTATTAAAGAAAACATCACCAATAGCATAACGGATAGTGAAACTACCCGGATCTTTCGATTTCGTGGTAGTTTTCCTCGGATTATTGACCGCACTCCTCTGTCAGATTGACTGTCTCAAAACCAGTCATCTTTCTTTTCTTCGACATAACATCCTTCAAAAATTTAGCGTAATTGGGCATCTGCTCCAATGCGTCTGCAAAAGGTATGTTAATATGCATTTTCTTAAATATATCCAAAAATTTTGCAAATTGCGAATCTAACTTTTTCTTTTGAAATCGTTGGAGAAAAGGAAAGGGAATAGTAAGTTTAGAAAGATCAGGATTAGAGGAAGATTTAAGCTTCTCAGCCCCTTTTTGTTCAGCAATATGGTCCTCAACTCCTTCCTCGGCCTCAACATCGCCATTTGCTTCAGTTTTCGCGTCTCCCAGAATAACAGCCGTTGTCCCTATAGGACGCACGACCTGGCCATGCGGTGACGCACGGGCCATGCTCCCCTACGTTTGTTCAGTATTTCCAGGTATTTTTGGCCCCTCGTATTCCGTTCCATTCCTCAGACGAATGGCTTTACGCTGCTCCTTTGGATTAACCTCAGTGTTGTTCGGAAATTGGCCTTTCTGATGCTGCCCACCAACAATCGTAGCTAATTGGCCAATTTGGGTTTGAAGATTTTTCATTTGCGACCCCATAGTGTTGGCCAATTGCGTGACATGATTCTTGATTTTATCCAGCTTCGCCTCATTCTTATTGAATCGGTTCCTCCTCTGATTCATAAACGAGGTGAAGATGTCCTCCATAGATGGCTTAGCCTCAGCATTAATGACACCATTTGTCACATTAAACCCTGGTGGTGGTTGCATCACATTTTTTGTATTTGCATAGGAGAAGTTTTCATGATTCCTTAAACCCGGGTGGTAATGAGTAGGAGTCTAATTGTTCCGGTAATTGTTGAAATTCCGGTTGTTGACATAATTTGCTTCCTCCATGGGATCTAGAGGAACTCCCCCATTACTTACACCCGCGTTTCCATTAGTCCCCTTCGTCAATACACTCAACTGATTGGTCAACACAGTCATCTAACCTATCAATACCTTGATTGGGTCCGAATCAGTGACTTCGGCTACCCTTTTCACATTAGTCCTCTCGGAGGGCCACTGATAGCTATTCATTGCCATCTCTTCCAACAAGTTGAATGCATCCTCCGGGAATCTTGCGAGTAAGGCGCCTCCTGCTGCGACATCCACAAACGACCTGGTCTGTCCCATCAACCCGTTATAAAAGAAGCAAAGCTGCCGATCCTCTAGAAATCCGTGTTGCGGGCACCTCCTCAATAAATCCCGGAATCTCTCCCAGGCCTCATACAGTGGCTCAGAATCAAACTATCTGAACTGCGTGATCTGACTTTTGAGCTGCAGTGTCTTACTTGGTGGAAAGTATTTAAACAAGAATTTCTGACTCAGCTCATCCGAAGTATTCACACTCCCCTGAGTTAGCGTGCATAGCCAGTTTCTAGCCTTATCCCTTAAAGAGAAAGGGAATAGGCGCAAACGTATATCATCATCAGTTACCCCATTCATCTTGATCGTATTGCAAATCTGCATGAAGTTCGTAAGATGAGAATTGGGATCCTCAGATGGAAAACCCCCAAACTGATTCTGCTGCACCATCGAGATCAGTGCCGGCTTCAGCTCAAAATTATTAGCATTAATTGGGACATTGGCGATTCCACCATAGTTGCGATTTGTCTGTGGGCGAAAGTAATCGCGAATCGCTTGCTGCTGGACTACCGAAACTTCTGGTACTGGTAACTCATCGTTGACCCTGTTGGCCCTGTTGTTACCTCCGTTGTCGACTCCGTCATTGCCTCTGTTGTTATCTTCCACGTCCTCCATAGCCTGTTCTTGCTGTCTTTCTGCCCGTTTAGTATCCGCACTAATTCGCCTAGCAAAAGCCTCAACCTCCGGTATGAACGGAGCTAATTCTCCTTGCTTCGAGCGAGTGTTCATGCACTACCTGAACCAACTAAAAAAAATAAGTCAAACACAGTAGGAGTAAAATTAAATAATAAATAAAAAGAAAAAAATGTCTAAATTAAAAATAATTCTATTTATTGCAATATTAGTACTAAAAATTTAATTAGTCCCCGACAACGACGCCAAAAACTTGTTTGCCTTATTTTTAGCTTCACCGCAAGTGTACGGTGTAGTTTATAGAATATGGTTAGCAAGGTCGAATCCACATAGACTAATAAATTAATGTACTTAGTATTGGGATTGTAATAATCATATTTTTATCCAGACGACCAAAATTTAGTGATTGGTTTTGTTAATGCAAGACCAGAATTTATCCTAAAGAGACAAAGTAAAGAGCTGATTGAAAGATCAAGGAGATGAATGGATTCCTGAGTTATGGTTTCAGTTAATATCCCCTTTTATTATCAGATTAATCACAACCAAAGTTATTATTGTTCTTCCCTATAAGACAATCACAAAAGTAATTTACCCTCTCTCTCGAGATGTATGTAAAAACGTTGATTGGATTATCTATGTTAGCATCTCTACTCAACATAAGATATCCAACTCCCAAAAGCATAAAAGATTATAAATCATCATAAATATTCACAGACTTCTCAATCTTGCCAATACTCATGTCAAGTGCTCACAGATCTAGTATTGAAACTCACCTATCGAATTATAAATCAATACATCAAAGCAAGTTAAACCAAACGCATTTTAATAAAACAAGAATTAAAATACTCGAATAGGGTTGGAAAACAATAACTTCAATTGCAATTAATCATCCAATAAAAGCATCCATTAACCTAATTCCAAACCCGGGAATCACAAGATGTTTCGCCAGACATAGAAAATAAATAATCCATAGACAAATTATTCAAATTCATATCTAACTAATAAAAAGTAAATGATAAGATGGAATGAGTGAACTCAGGGATGTTGATGATCTCTCGATCTATCTTCAATCCTCAAGCGTGTGGTTGCGACCTCGATAATCCCTCCAATCCTTTGATAGAAGGCTGCTATTTTCTCTGTGTTCTAGGGCAAAAGTCAGTGTTTTTCGTTTGTGGCCGCCTCGTCTCTATTTGTACTCCGTTTGGGTCAAAACCTAGTTGAGAATCTGTCAAACTCTATTTTCCCGCACAGACGCACGGGCCATGCGCCTAGCGCACGCCCAGCCCGTGCGGGGTACCTTAGGAACTTTTCTTTTCATTGAAGGGCGCACGGGTCGTGCGCTCCACGCACAACCAGCCCGTGCGGGGTACCTTAGGAACTTTTCTTTTTATTGAAGGGCGCACGGGTCGTGCGCTCCACGCATGACCAGCCCGTGCTTTATGACGTGGGCTGAGTCTCAATTCTGGGTGGTGCACGGGTCGTGCTATGGACGCACGCCCTGACCGTGCGCACTTGTTGGAGCTAATAGATGCTCGTTTCTTTCCGTTTCTCGCCCGGTTCGTCTGACTTCTTCTCGATTCAACTCCAAAAATCATACGTTACTTCAAGTATTGGCGGTCCTTTACCACAATGCTCCGAATTGTTGCCAAAATACTACAAATATCATTCAATTCCTACAAAACGAGCAAAGTGTAATACCTTTTCCACAAAACAGAAATAAAGCCCTTTTCACTCAAGTAATGCATGCATAACAACTAATTCTAACTACAATTAAGCCCAAAATACATGCAAAACATATAACAATCAATGAGACAAACACAACAACCAAATTCTAACAATCAATTTAATATGTTTGGAGAATTTTTTCCAGATCTTGGAGGGTCTGGAAGTGGTCTTTCAGATTACTAGGAATAAATATTCTATATGTTTTTATTTATATTTTCAATAATTTTATGTTTAGTTATTTCATGTAATTTTATCTATTTTATGTAGTTTTTATTGTTGTTGTAATTTTATGTTTCAGTATTTTATAATGTATTTTATATAAGATTTATAATTTTGTGTGTAGTATTTTAAATCTCATAGTATTACTTAAATTACATATCATATTTTTAAAAAAATATTTATCACATGTAATTTAATTAATTTTAATATTATTTTCTACTATTTTCAAATTAAAAAAAATTCTATTTTCAAAAGGAATTAAAATTAACAAAAACATAAAAAAAAGTAAAATGGTGCAGGTTTGTGGCGATGCTCTGTAGCAAATCTCAAAATGGCGCAACAAAATAGCACCTTGTCGGAGCTGAAAATATAACGCCAAACTCCATATTAACGCACCAGTGGAGTTGGTCTGAGAAGGTTTTTTGTAATTATGAAATATCTTTGGGTCTTTTATAATTAATCCAAACCTCTGGGGTTCTTTTGTAATTATCCCCGTATTCTATTTAACATTGTAATCTAATGGATATCCGTTGTAATCAAATGGATATTAAGTATACTGATAATATATAACATCTATCTAGTACATTAAACATCATATGAGATTAAACAAAAAATATAAACTGTGTTTAATTTAACCGCAGATATAATTTTAGTGAGAGTTTAGAGAATTAAATTAAATCATCTTATATATATATATATAGGGATAGGATCTCGTGTGGCAGCCTCTTACCGTGCGGCAATGTGGATTGATCTCATCCATCCACACCTTTTATTCAATGGTCCAGATTGCTATTAAAAATAACTGATTTATCAATTAATTAATAGGTGGAAAGGGCATAATAGTAACTAGCAAAATGCCATAAATTATGCCCCTATAATAAAGGGATTGATTAATATCACGTTTTCATAATTAAAATCGTGCACAATTTTAATAGTTGAACCTTACACCATTTAGTAACTGAATGTACTCCATTTTATATCTAACAATGCATCATTGTATAACTAATTGTACATCATTAAATCCCAGCCATATTTATGGGATTTGATTTTATGATTGTTCCTGCTTTCCATTTTATCTCGAACTGTGCACCATTTAATAACTGATTGTGCACTATTTTATATCTAACAATGCATCATTGTATAACTAATTGTACATCATCTAAAGGAACTATAAAGACAAAATAGTGTAACCATCTTTCCATTTAGTAACTTAACTGTGCACCATTTTATTTCTAATATTGCATCATTGTATAACTAATTGTATACCATTTAAAAACCCTATGAAGATAAAATGGTGTAACCACCTTCCCATAATGACGCCCTACAATCACGGATGTGATAAAAATCACGTTTCCATAACTGAATTATGCACCATTTTAATAGCTAAACTGTGCACCATTTAATAACTAACAGTGAACCATTTTATATCTAACAGTGTATCATTATATAATTAATTGTACATCATTGTGAGTAAACCAAAATGAATGAAAATCAGGAACAATTATTAAATCAAATCCCATAAAAATCGCTGGGATTGATAGTGTACAATTAGTTATACAATGATGCACTGTTAGATATAAAATTATGTACAGTCAGTTATTAAATGGTGTACAGTTTAGCTATTAAAATGGTGCACAATTCAGTTATGGAAATATGATATTAATCAATCCATTGATTGTAGGGGCGTGATTTATGGCATTTTGCTTGTTACTACTATGCCCTTTCCACCTATTAATTAATTGATAAATCAGTTATTTTTAATAGCAATCTGGACCATTGAATAAAATGTGTGGATAGATTGGATTAATCAACACTGCCACACGGTAAACCCCCTGCCACATTTGATCCTAACCCTATATATATATATATATATATATGTGCGTGTGTCTGTAGTTTCCATATGATCAGGCCCGGCCCTGAGGGGTGGCAAAGTGGGCTTTTGCCATAGGCCCCCAATTTTTGGGGGCCCCAAATTTATATAAATTACTGTATTTGTGTATATATATATATAATGTGTTTTAATTGTAAATATTGTAAAAAATAAAATTAGTTGGCCATAACAAAATTGCTTAAATTTGAGGCCCATATATATATATATAATATTTATTAGGAATAAAATTATTTTCTAAAAATTGAAAAAAGTAATAAGATCCTCTAATATCTTCTTCAATTTCTAGAATTATCTTCTACCTATTTTTAGACTTGAATTTGAAGTGCAAACATGTTACCAAGAAAATATCCATCCGGAAGTCAACAAAAGAAATAAAAGAAAAAGAATTGATGAAGTGATTTAAACTCAAAGAGGAGCTCTTGATGAGTTTTTTAAAAATTAGTTGTTCGGTCGAAGATTCAATTTATGAATTACAACGATCAAGTAATCAAGAAGAACTAAATGAATATATTGGTAAAGTCATATTTGTGTTCAACTATATTCGAAGAAAGATTATATGAGTTAACAATTTTATGCTGTGAGAATGAGATGTTAGTAAAAGTTGATTTTGAAGGTCATTTTAATGATTTTGCTTCTCAAAATGCCAGAATATCTAGATTTTTAAATGATTACTTAATACATTTTTTCTAATGTTTGAATGAGATACACTTTTTCAAGTTTCACTATTTTTTATGATGAAAAATAAAAAATTGTTTTGTGTAATATTCTGAATTTCATATTTCTATCAAGGCCTTTTTTCCCTTTTTTGCCATGGGCCCCTGGAATGTTAGGGCCGGCCCTGTATATGATGAGGATTTTATGATTAATTTGTTTAATTATCGTACTTAAAAACGGGTTATTATCTGCAATGAAAATAAATTGTTAGAAGTGTTGGAGTCTGATGAAGACTCTCCAAGAATAAAGTTTAAAGTTGATCATGGGTGATCCAGCCTCATTTATGAGTCAGATATATATACCAAATTCTTATTATCATCTTCAAGATCTTGGAGCACTGATGGAGTAGGGCAGAGCTAGACGTAATCGATCGCATCGTCCTGGATGAATTAAAATAGCCCATGTTGACCTACCTCTATTGTCAAATGTCAGACATATCTCTATGGTCCGACCAACCTGTGTGGTTAGACCTATCTCTATGGTTCGAGCTACAAATGCCGACCTGACATGCATTGAATATGAAAGATACCTTAGGATATGACATAAGGTATAAAGGTTGGAAGACCTGACAAGCATTGAATGTAAAAGACACCTAAGGATATGATACAAAGCATAAATATTGGAAAACCTGACATGCATTGAATGTGAAAGACACCTTAGAATATGACATAAAACATATATAGATAGGTAGACCTGTAAAAAAGTAACTGTGACCTACATAAAATGTGATGGCAGAAGATTTGATAATCAATCCATGGGTGACACGTGTCCTTTACTAGTTCCTCCATGGATGGGAATGAAGTATAAAAAGGGGGGCCATTTTTCTCTTTATTACTTCTCTTACAACAAATATACATTTTTATTTACTAACTTGATCGTTGGAGTACTAACGATGGAACCCTTCCAATAGTTTTGTGCAGGAAGGCATCGAATGACCGATTATTTGCGACTGATCAATGGGAATATGTAAAAAGAAATGAAATTGCATTTTAGATAAACTAGTAGTCCCGCTCGTGCGTTGCACGTGTATTGTTATTTTAATATTATTAATTTTATATTGAAATTATCTATTAACATGAGAATGTATTTATTATTTTATTTTAATAATTCATATAAATTAAATAAAAACAGAAATTTATATATCACATTTTATATTTTAATGATAGACTTAAATGTCAAATTCCAGCTCGTTTAGATTTATTTCAATATATGCATATATCTATATATTATTATCTCTTTCTCAAACACACTATACCTCTCTATAAAAAGCCACACACACACACACACACCCACACACACACACACACACACACACATATATATATATATATATATTTTCATGTTGAACTTGTAGCTTGGAAAAATGAATATTTGACATTATTCATCTAATATTTCTTAACAAAAATGTATTAATAAATTTATCAAGTTTCCATAAATAATGTTAATGAATGAATGCAATTTATAAATTATGAAGAGCTTCCTGGTGTACAACGTTTGTAGTTTGGTTTCTATATTTATTCTCATCATTACAAATAAGGATTTTTAAACTCTTATGATTAGTCAATCTGGATGCAACAAGGTACAATTGACCATGGATGAATACTGACTTTTTCAAAAGAAACCCAATATGATTGATGGATGGAGAGATTGTCCTTCACTGTTGTTGATTGTTATTGCAAATGAAATGATCAAATAAAATCATCTTTGTTGGAACTTGAATGGCGATCTCAGATCAAATGGGCTCATTGTCATTCGAAAAATTACACTTTATTACATTCATTGTTTTCTGAAAGAATCTTTGCCTCCAAAATATGATCACCAAGCTTTTCTAATAACCAACTCGATATTGTTGTTTTCATCAAGCATGACTTTTAGTTCAAGTACAATTTGACTGAACAAATTAGTAATTTCATTATTTTTCCTTTATGAGGAACTTATTACAATATCTAAATAATGTAAATAATATATTATGCTTTTATATAATTTTAGGGAATTAATACTGTAAAGTAAATGCATGCCTAACTGAATTCATTCGGTTTTGGAGTTTATTCTCAGTGTCATAAACATAAAGCTACAGAAATTAAGGCATATAACCTTCTTGTGCCAACAGACGTCCAATCAAATGATAGTTCTGACATGCAATTGAAAAATTGGAGGAGAATATACCGTGTTCATGCTCGAATCGGTCTTTCATCTCATAGAGGTGAAACAAAAAATGTTGTATGACCTAAAAATTTCCAGAAAATGTTTACCTTTATCACTTATACCAAAAAATAAATCATATAGTATTTGTGGCGACTTCTTCATGAAATGAACTGGGTTTGTTCATGTGTAAAACATCCAGAGTACTTTGGCTTCATAGTATTAACGCGCGAATTGAATCTCTCGTCATACCAAAAAAATTGTAGAACAATATTGACATGTGATGCTTATCATATGACAGAGCCTTATCTGTACCTTCTTGATATTCATATCATAGAATTAACATGTGGAAAATTCATGATAATACGGTGTTAATGGTGCAACTGTATTTTATTTTCTTATAACAACTAATGAGAAAGAGAAAAGTGTTGGAAAACGAAGTCTATGTTATGAAAATGTTTTTATATATATATATCCGATTTTTCTATGCTATTGAATATACACTTCTAAAGAAGAATGAATAGAAATTTAAACAAACCACTGATAAAATATGAATTAGGATATTAATCAAAATAATATGGCAGAAAAAATAAAAACAATTACGATTATACAGATGATACAACTGAAACAGAGAATAGAATTTGCACCATTGATATTTATGTTCAAATAGTTGTAGACCATGTGAGTTTTCTCATTTTGATCAACAATGAATTGACGTGAATCACTCATTAGTCAAAAGAAATTATAGAACACGATGGAAAGTTTCACAATCTGAAAATTGTATTTGTGAAGTTTATTTAAAAATGCAATGCACAGGCGAATTGTGTTTGGTAAATATTTCTATAATTTCTTTTATAAAGATAATACACAGTTGTCCATTTTGAGTTGTATACAATTTTAGAAAATTTTTGTCGTCTTATTATATGGTAATAAATTTATAGATTGATAAATTTTGTAATATTAAGGTAAGATTTTCTCAAATTTTTCCTAAAGGTATTTTTAATTATCCTTTCCAACTTTTGGGTAATAATAAGTTTGAATATAATTTATAATCTTTTCCAAATCTTTGAACAAAAAATTGGCTTTAAATAGAGTATTAATAGAAGTCATGCATCATTGACTTTGTACTTAATTTGAGCAATATATTTTATGAATAATTATTATGGTATACATCTATATATAATGATATCAATACTAATGTGCAGGATTTTTAATTAATATAGACTGCAAGATTTACGGTTAAACTTTTGCAGTAAAATAATTTCAAATTTAGGAAGTGAAAAGGGCGGGAAAATTTCAGTTCCAGACTTCTGCTATTATATACATATATATAGATGAATTGAACAATTCGAAAAATAAATTATGATGTATCATTTATAAGTGCTGAGAAGGGATTATAATTATATTCACGTGTATCAAGTTAACTTTGAACAATGTTGGACCTTCTAAACAACCCATTTGACCATGAATTCCCTTAAGTTTGTTTAGCTGAGTTTATAAGTCCTTTGAAATATCTTATATAAAGTCTGAAATTTTATAAATCATAAAATGAATTAAAGCGTGCTAGGTAAATTTAAATGATTAAAAAAAGGCTTAATAGCTCTCAAAATAAGATACAACGATACTAAAACTGTTTCTTAAGGTAAGGGAATTCTAATTTTTTAAATAAAATTTAATTATTAAGATTTCATAAAATTAAGTCACTTTAGAAATTATCATGATCTTATTCTAAGTTATAAGGCATAATTAAAATATAAGAACTATTTAGTTTTCTCTAGACGTAAAAATATTGTTTAATAACCTTTTTGTCATTGATTTTTTTTTCTTCTGAGAATGAAACAGGTCTATTAATCAGAGGCTAAAGCCTCAAGAAAAGCAATGTCACGAACATGAGTTGGGGGATCTCCCCAGTAAGAGTCATGGCACTCCGGAGAGAGCGCGAAACGAACAACCAAATGCGCAACGACATTGGCTTTCCTAGGAATATAAGAAAAGGAAACTAACAAAAAACAAACTACTAATAGATAGAATGTCTTGAACAATTCCTCCGAGATATGATAAGTCGGGTAATTTGTTTTTCAACCCGTTAGCGAGTGTAAGGCAGTCCGTTTCCAACTGAATGTGGGTTAGGTTCATCTGTTTGGCACTCTCCATGGCTTTCCGGCACGCCAGCGCTTCTGCGATTTCAACCGAGTAGATATGATGGTATCTCTTGCCAATGACACGCTGAATTTCTCCGTTGTGGTCACGAAACACCACCCCTAGTCCCGTTCCCTCTATTTGAACCACCGATGCATCGATCGTGATCTTTATGGCCCCTGTCACTAGCTTTCTCCATTTCCCGTGTTGATGGATTGCGTCATGTGCCCTGTCTGCAGCTGAATGTCGCGAGTGCTCCTGATAGACGTGTAAACTTCTAGTAGCAATGTTGAAACACTCATTATGGGAAATCTCTTTACCATGAAAATTCAACATATTTCTAGCATACCAAATGGTCCATAACATTACTGACAAACAATTCCCCACATCCATATGATCGAA
The DNA here is from genome assembly GCA_016081115.2 of Rehmannia glutinosa. NCBI lineage: Eukaryota > Viridiplantae > Streptophyta > Magnoliopsida > Lamiales > Orobanchaceae > Rehmannia > Rehmannia glutinosa. The sequence goes on along the minus strand of CM071936.1, from coordinate 81,741,107 downwards.
GTTTTATAATTTCCTTCATTAATTCAGTTATAGGTGTTGTGGGATCTCCTGCCAGTCTATCCAATCTCAAGGGTGATGCACACCAATAAAAATGACTCTATATCCACAAACAAGAGCCCCTGCAAAACCACATAAAACAAACAAGTGGTCAACAGATTCCTAGTCAACACAACAAAGACCACAGACCGAGGGGCCCGTGAAGGAGCCCTACGGACACAATACATCCAATACCGCTAGACGGTTATGGATAGCCCGCCAAACCACAATTGAGGGGACCAAATCCAGGAACCCCATTAAACCACCGGTGAACTAGGGCGCAGAAACGTATAAGCCGTCTTCGAAGTAATATTCCCATCATCAGAATAAATCCAGGCCCGGGTATCTAACGATGCTAGGGTGATGGGGACTTTAACGATATCTCGGACCATATCCAAATAAACTTCAATGAATGAAAGAGTGAAATGCTAGGTCCCATCGTAGAAGTAGTCGGAGATGCGATGTCTGAATAAGTACGTGTACTCCTGCGGAATCCCAATCCTGTCTGCAATGGAGTAGCCCAGCCAGTTATCTAGCCAGAATAGGATGTCGGAATTGTATCCGGGGACCCAACGGCAGTCGTCCAAAAAATCTGATATCCCAGGCCGAATCCCTCTCCAGATGGAAGAGGGGATGTATGACCGGCGTGGAGAACCATCATTGGCCAAAAAGCGCTTTCGGAGAATGTCAAAAACCAAAGAGTTTGAAGTCATAATCTTCAAACCTATCTTCATAAGGAAAGCATTATTGGCCACAACGATTGAGCGTACGCCTGCGGAGACCCCCCTCGCCGGGCGTAATGGCGCCTCCAATTAACCACATCGATCCCTTAGAGTTCACATTCCGGTTCGAGATGAAATTATGCATGGCCTTTTCCATTTGCCGCAACAAAGTTCGGGCCATTTGTACACCATCATCGTATGCACAAAGGAGTGGTGATCACCGAATTTACCAAACAAACACGGCCAAGAATAGACAAAGCGGTCCCTTTCCACCTCATGAACTTGAGAATAATTTTGTCGAAAAACCGGTTTGGAGTCCGCCACCTTGGGCGCACCCTTGAAGATGGGGGCGCCCAAGTAAACTGTTGGGAAAGCGCCAATGTGAATCCCAGTGATCGTTTGAATACGCCCGCGCAAATAATTAGAAACCCGCCTACCAAAATAAACTTTAGATTTGTTAGGATTGAAAACCTGGCCTGAAATGTCCGCGTAGAGGTTGAGCATTTGGATAATAGAACGTGCATTGCTCGTGGAGGCCCCACACAATCACAATATCATCAGCATACATGATCAACGAGGGGAAGACCACCTGGTTGGGCGCCCAGAAAGGATGTAGTTGATTCCTGTTAATCGCCTTCTCAAAGAATCTCCTCAAAATGTCTTCTGCAATGCAAAAGAGAAGAGGAGATAACGGATCCCTCTGTCGAACCCCTCTGAAGCAAGAGAAATAGCCCACTGGCGACCCATTCAGAAGGACCTAGATTCTTGAATATAGAAGGATAATCTGAATCCAATGAATGAACACTTCAGAGAAACCAAAGCGATGTAACACGCATATCAGAAAACCCCAATTAACTGTATCAAAGGCCTTTCGGATATCAATCTTTAGAATCATATTGGCATCGTTCCGTCCCTGCAAAATATTGAATCCCTCCGAAACCAAAGCGATACAATCATGAATCTGCCTGCCCGGGATAAAACCAAATTGAGTAGGCGACAAAGATGAAGAGATGATTGCGCCCAAACGTGTTGCCAGAATCTTGGTAATGATCTTAAAAAGAAAGTTGCTCATGACAATCGGCCTAAAGTCCTCCACCACATTAGCTTTCTTGGTCTTGGGGATGAGAGCCATGAAGCTGGCGTTCAAACCCGCCGGAAAGGAAGCCGTGACAAAGAAATATCTGATAGCTGCTACCACCTTGTCTGAAACTAGATCCCAAAAATGATGATAAAATCTCCCACTGAAACCGTCTGGACCCGGAGCACTGTCTAAACCCATATCAAACACCGCTTCTTTCACCTCGGACGCTGAAGGTATAGCTGTCAAAGATGCATTGTCAACCGTGCTGACCGTAGGGGAGATAAGCTGGTCAACCAAAGTGTAACTTGAACTGGTGTGCCCCGTGTCTGCGAAAAGATCCGTATAGAATGAAATAATTTGATTCCCAAGAGCAACCGGATCCTCTGTGTAGTTGTCGTCGATCATTAGACCCTGTATCCTGGATCGCCTATTTCGAATTTGGCAGTGACGGTGGAAAAAAACCGTATTGTGGTCCCCATCCTTTAACCAAGCTGAACGGGATTTCTGCTGAAGAAACTCGGACTGCATTTGCAACGTGCGAGACAATGCAGTCTGCGCCTCAAATTCCAATTCCCTAAGGGCCTCCGTGAAACCCTCGGATTCATTATCAGCTTGAATCTGACGGACCTTTTCCATCTGATAATCCACCTGATGATGAACATCTCCGAATACTTCCTTATTCCAAACCTTAATCGTCTGTCTTAACCTCTTGAGCTTCCACATGACGCGTAGCAGAGGGTTGGGCGACGCACACGGGAGAGCCCAAGAGGCAGTAACTATGCTCCGAAAAGAATGATGATTAACCCACATGCACTGAAATCGAAAAGGAGACGACCCTTTGCTGATGGAAGAAGACCAAGAAACCATGATGGGATGGTGATCTGAAGCAATACGCGGAAGAACTAAGCCCTTAACAACTTGCCAAAAGGTGAAGAATTGACTAGTTGCCAGGGCGCGATCCAGCTTAGCCTGAAGAAGAGATAGAGGCCTTCGGGGGGGAGCACCAAGTAAACGAATTCCCCGTAGTTGGCACAGCAAACAGACCAACATCCTCCAAGAAATCTCTGAAGTCCTTACAAGAAGCTTGGGATAAATCCCCAGTCTCAGAGCGCTCATGATGTCCCAATACCGCATTGAAATCTCCAATAAGCAGCAGATCAGTAAGACCCAAATTCCTCAAATCCAACCAAAGAGCCCGACGAGCAACATGATCACACAAACCATGAGCAAAACCAACATGGAAAATCATAGAGCCGAATTGAATTTGCAGAATCAGACATTGAGAAGAAGACCATACCTAGTTATGGACTGAAATGTTGGCGTCACAAAGGACCCAAATATCTGGGTGCCCATTCGCCCGGAAGCTTTGAGCAACGAACTGAAGCCCCAAGCTACTCCAATAAGAATCTAAAATGGATGAAATGTCCACCTTAGGTTCGCAAATTGCCAAAATGGAAGGCTTATATTTATGGCACAAACTCTTAAGAACATTACGAGATGCAATATTCCCGATCCCCCGGATATTCCAGAAGACGCAATTCATTAAGACGGCGGTGGAGGTGGTGCTCGTGTCGATCGCACGGTAAAAATAGGCATGTGGTGCATTGCTGAGTCGGATGATTGAGAATTACCAACTTCCTCTTCATAATCTGCCCATCTCTTGGAGGCTGCAAAGTCCATCTCATGTGGTGCTGGGCGATCTGGTTCAATAGTGATGTCGTACACTGGTGGGGACGGCCTGAAGTAACCTTCCGGAGAATGCTATCTTTAGCCGAATCCAAGGAGCTGTCCCAAAAAGCACGACTAAGAGCACAAATAGGCTTCCCCAAAGGATATTGAACCGTAATGGGCATAATGGTGGAGACCAAGCCGGTGGCTGGAGCATTAGCTGTGGGAGATGGCTCCCTAACTGGATAATCGGCCTGGTGATCAGCGGGTTGCTGATCCTGAGAGTCAACTGAGCTGAGGACCTCAAAATGTATTATCAAGATTGATGTCCATAGAGCAAGTGACTAATGCGCGGGGAGGAGATGCCTCACGCATAGTCGTACCCGTATTTCCCATTGAGTCATCAACGGCCTTGCCCTTGTCCTGCTGAACATGACGATAAATCTTACAAACCCTGGAGCGGCCGCGTCTCACTGAATTCTGACGCGTTCCCAGCACCGGTGAACGCCCCTGGTCCGGTGAAGCACGCCCTTCCGCAGCCGTACTACCCGCCTTGTTAATACAACATGAAGCTGTTGAATGTCCCGTTACGCAACACCTCGAGCAAAACTCATGGAGTTTTTCATAACTGACAGACACAAAAGAGCACTTGCCAGTGCGTTCAACCATAATGTGTTCCTCCAATGGTTTGGAGAGATCAATATCCACCAGAACCCGGACAAAATGACCCAAAGAGCAATCCAGAGAACGCTGATCAATCTGTAATGGATTCCCAAGAGCACTAGCAATCCCCATGATGGTATTGGGGTCCCAGTATTCCAAACTTAGTTCAAAAATGCGTACCCAAACGCTGGCCACTGAAGTTTGTGCCTTATAAGGGTTGATGTCAGGCACCCATGGAGAAAGACGGATAGTACCAGGGTTAAGCATCCAACTGGTGCGTTGTTGAGCCCGAGAACGATCCTGCACATTGAACAGTTTGACACAAAAAAACCCCTTGCCCAAGGGAATTAATTTCCAGTCATTCTTACCCCATAATTCCGATAGGCGTTTATGCAGGAGCATAGTCGCCCATGGCTTGTTACCTTTTTCTAAACACACCCTTCCAATTAAAGAGTAGGAAAATTCAGCAAGACGTTGCTGGTAAATATTATCATCAATGGTAACCGAGTAGTAATCACCTTTGCGTACTGAGTAGAATGATTTTTGCCAGAAACCACTGTGGAAAACAAGGTTGCATTACCTGGAGCCTGAGGCGTGGAATCCAGACGATTGGTACCTGCAACAATTTTAGCAAAAGAATATCCAAAATTGGGGTTAGAATTTGGATTATGAGCCGAAGGTCGCAGGTTCATTTCATGATCTGATGACGTTGAAGCAGGATTTCTAGCATTCGGTTGCACGTTCTTTGAACCTGGAATAGGATATGGGCCCGTGAGCAGTGGACCATGCGAATGGTGGACAGTGGCCCAGGGGTCATCACTCCCCTAGGGGGGCGCCCATGGGATTGGAAGCTGCAACCGCTGGCCCCCCATGAATTCCCAAGGAGGAGTCAGCCCCCCCATGGACATAAGAGTCCATGGGGGTAAAGGGACGCCCAACCAAGGTGGTTGGGGCGTGAGGGGGCTGCAGCCCCTCGATACCTTGTATGCATTAGCGACGTCTTTGGTCATTGGGGGGGACCACATATGGATGGGCGACGCGGGGGACCACTGCTACTGCTGGAGGCCCGCTGGAGCAAGGATCGCTAGGGGACCACATCTGTTGTTGGTACGAGGAGGCCCGCACGCTGCTGGTACGAGGAGGGGCCTGTGGCTGATGGGCATTGACGCGTACTTGGCCTGCTGCGACACTGGACTCGTGGGCAACCTCACCGTCTTGTGGCTGGGAGGGATGTTGTGGCTTGTGCCGGCAAATGCGGAACTCTTTGAGATTCAAGGGCGAGAGGAATTGCAGGCTACTCGTGCGACGTAGATGGCTGATGCGTGGGAATCTTGGGCGATAACTAATTTTCTGGCGGAACCACGCCTAGATGCATGGGGGCTGTGCCAGGGTGTGACGCTCGTGAAGGGATGAAGGATGATGGGATTTCGTACAAGGAAAATATTGTGAACAACACCAGCCTAGAATCTGGCGTAACTGTAGTGGCTGAGGGCAACGGGGGATCATTTGGAGGGCGAACCGGAGGGGGTAGGTAGTTCGATGTCAGCCCATGAAATTCATGTGGTGACGTCATGTAGTTTTTCGACCAGACCGCCGGGGACGACGCCAGCGATGATGGCTTGAACGGGCGGCGCGGGCGTAGGGTTTTTCCTTTTAATTGTTGTTCATGTTTCCTCTTGTCCAATGATTTCATAATGTTCTTTTCGATGAAATTATTTTCAATGACAAGACATGCTCTTTGTGGTGCCTCCGCAGAATCAGTTGATCATTTCCCTGTCTCTTGTGTTTTTGCAGGGGCTCTCTGGTGTTGGATTTTTCATTCATTCGACGTCCACCCATTTGGTGCTTATAGCTTTAATGAATTTCTGGTGCGTTTAATGAATTTTCGTTTTAGAGAGAAGCAAACAACTCCAACGTCAAAACTAGAAAATGTACTGAAACAAGTTAGTACATTAAAAGAATTCAGATACACAAAAAAAGAAGACTTCTCTCTAGAATTTTTCTCTCTACAACCCACGATGCCAGCGATCCTTCCCGATCATCTTCTCCGCCTGCCCTCATGGCAGACCCGCCATGGTATGGCCACACATCGAACTTTGATCCTTCTCCACAGGTAGCGCACCATCCCCGCCAGAACTCAACACACACGGAAGAGTTAAACGTTGCGCAGCGCCTCTCCGGGGTCCCTCCATCGGCACCTGCGTTTTATCATCCTTCAACGATGCGACGTGGCTCGGATAATTATCCTCCATTGATAATCCATGAAACTAGGGTTTCTAATATTTATTGTCAGGCCAAGGTCTCTTCCGCTTCGCGTTGTGCCATTCCCGTCGGTGATGGGGGACGTATCTCTCTCTTCGCCTTTGGCATCCCATCGGACCTCATCCCCTCCACTGTCCCACGAATGTCCTCAGCTCCACCTCATCACAGTTCAGGCCTCGTTCCATCGGAGTATTACTCGCAGTGGAAGCAAGTTCCTCATGAGCAGGTGGAATAAGAAAAAGGGGGCCCGGCCCCCGCGAACATTGCAGCCGCTGCTGCGTCTACCTTTACCCCCATGGTCTCCAATTGCCATGGGGGGCCGGCCCCCTCTAAGGGCTCCATGAGGGGCCGGCGGCTGCCCTCTCCTCCAGGGCAGCCCTCTCCCAGTGGAGTGATGAACCCTGGGCCCACCACAGCCATCCTCAGAGCATTCAAGCTGCATGTCCGACCTTCAATGTTGCCCCGCCGGCTGGAACCTACGACAACATGGCCATCCCCCATGCACCGAACATACGACAACCGGCTCATGAATCTAACACTAATCTGCAATTGGTTCACTCTTATGCGAAAATGGTTTTGGGAAATCCCCATCCTTCAGATACTACTTTCTCACAGGTTACAGGTACACAACACGACATGGATTATGCTACACAGGCCCAAGGTAATTTCAAAACATTTTCTCATGTGGTTTCTGGCATAGCCAATTCTATCCCTAAGCCGGTTAGAAAAGGCAACTATTATTCCATCACTATTGATAAACATGTTTATCAGCAACGTGTTGCTGAATTCTCTAATTCATTAACTGGAAGGGTGATTTTAGGGAAAGGAAATAAACCATGGGCGACCATGATGTTTCATACACGCCTATCTGGTTTATGGGGAATTAAAACTGACTGGAAACTAATCCCCTTGGGTAAGGGATTTTTTTGTGTTAAGTTTTCTAATGTGCAGGATCGTGCTCGAGCTCATGTTCGTATAAACTGGGCGCTCAATCCGGGAACTATTAGACTCTGTCCATGGGTTCCGGACTTCAATCCATACAAAGTGCATACGTCTTTGGCTAGTGTTTGGGTTCGTATCTTCGAGCTTGGTCTGGAATACTGGGATCCTAATACCATCTTGGGGATCGCCAGTGCAATTGGAAACACGATACAAATTGACCAACGTTCGCTGGATGGTTCGCTGGGTCATTTCATCAGGGTGTCGGTGGATATTGATCTGTCAAAGCTATTGGAGGATCACATCATGGTTGAACGAGTGGGCCAGTGCTCCTTCGTGTCGTTAAGCTATGAAAAATTGCCGGGATTTTGTTCGAAGTGCAGTATAATAGGACATTCAATGGCTTCTTGTCGTTTTACTCCAGCAGGAAAACCACCTACGGATAGGCATCCCTTGCCTGATCAGGGATGCCCCAGGTCTTCAACGGACGTCGCCGATCGGTGCGGGTCATTCAATTCAAAGTGCAGAAAATTTATCGTCTTGTGCAGCAGGACAAGGGCAAGGCCGTTGATGACTCAATGGGAAATACGGGTTCGACTATGTGTGCAGGATCCCCTACCTGTGCAATAGTTACTTGCCCTACTGATATACATACGAGTAACACTTTTGAAGCTCTTGTTTCAGAGGACACCCCAGATCAGCCGTCAGCTGATTCTCACTCTGATTACCCAGCTAGGGAACCAGTCCCCAAAGCTTCGACTTCCAACATGGGACCGGTGTCCACCATTATGCCTATTACGGTTGAGCATCCATTGGAAAGCCTATTCGGGCTCTTACTCGCGCCTTCCGGGACTGCTCTCTGGACTCAGCTAAATCCAGATTAATCCAGAGTGCCACCAATGGTCCATCACCATCAATTCATGAGATCACTATTGAATTGGATCGCCCAGGGCCACATGAAATGGACTTTGTTGCATCTAAAAGATGGGCAGACTATGAAGATGAAGTGGGACAGTCTCAATCATCAGAATCGGCTTCAAAACATACCCCAGTCTTCACCGTGCGTTCATCACGGGCGCCACCTCCCCAATCACCTCAATGAATTGCATCTTCTGGAACATCCAGGGGATTGGAAATGTTGCTTCTCGCAATGTTCTTAAGGCTTTATGTCAAAAACATAAACCTTTTATTTTGGCTATCTGTGAACCTAAGGTGGACATTTCGGCGATTTCGGATTCTTATTGGAATAGCTTGGGTTTGACTTCCGTGGCTCAAAACTTTCGAGGAAATGGACTGGCGGATATTTGGGTATTTCGCGATGCTGGTATCTCCGTTCTTAACCAGGTTTGGTCCTCTGCCCAATGTATTGTTTTACAAGTTCAATTTGGTTCTATGGTTTTTCATGTTGCTTTTGCTCATGGGTTTTGTGATCATACTGCTCGGCGTGCTCTTTGGTTGGAGTTGAGGAGTCTTGGTCTTACGGATTTGCTGCATGTTGGGGATTTCAATGCAGTTTTGGGACATCATGAGCGCTCAGGCAGTAGTACTTTGTCCCAAGCCTCTTGTCAGGATTTCAGGGATTTCGTGGAGGATGCTGCTTTGCTTGTAGTACCGACTATGGGGAATTTATTTACTTGGTGCTCCCCCCGAAGGCCTCTATCTCTACTTTAGGCTAAGTTGGACCAAGCCCTAGCAACTTGTCAATTTTTCTCTTTTTGGCAAGTTGTCAAGGGTTTAGTCCTTCCACGCATTGGATCAGATCACCACCCCATCTTGGTTTCTTGTTCTTCTTCCATTAACAGGGGACCGGTTACATTCCGTTTTCAGCGTATGTAGGTTCCTTATGATTCATTCCGGGATTTGGTTACCGCTTCTTGGGTTTCTCCATACGACACGCCCAATCCCTTATTGCGCGTCATGCGGAAGCTCAAACGGTTGCGATAGGTGATTAAAGACTGGAACAGAGATGTGTTTGGGGACGTAAACCGCAGGGTGGAATGCCAGATGGAGCAAGTACGTTAGATTCGAGCATATTGAGACTTTGGGTTATACTGTTTGCCCTCAGGGATAGTGAGTTAGACGCCCAGATTAGGTTCTCTCAGACGCTGCTATTACAATTTGAATTCCTTAAGCAAAAGGCACGTTCTGCATGGCTTAAGGACGGGGATCGCAATACGGAATTTTTCATCGGCGTACCCATTAAATGCAGGCGCACGGGAATACATGGGCTTCTGGTGGCAGGCAGTTACACGGATGATGATGTGATCCTCGGGGATCATATTACTTCTTTTTACAAGGAGCTCTTCGCGTATATTGGGCATTCAACCTCGGATTACTATTTAATCAACCAGGTTATTTCTCCAAGGATTGGGGCGCAGGATAATGCAAGCCTAACAGCCATTCCCTCGGACTCAGAGATTAAGAAAGCGGTTTTTGGTATGGATTCTGATAGTTCTCCGGGGCCAGACGGGTTCAATGGGATTTTTTAGCCATTTCTGGGATGTCATCTCCGCCGAGGTGACTGCGGCTGTTCGTTTCTTCTTCAGTAGCTCGTCACTACCTCTGGGCTTGAATGCCAGCGTTATGATGATCATCCCAAAGACTAAGGATGCGAATGTCATTGAAAACTTTCGCCCAATTGTTATGAGCAATTTTCTATTCAAGATCATTACGAAGATATTGGCTACGCATTTGGGTTCGATTATTGCGGTGTATTTATCTCCGACGCTTGATTTGGTTTTATCCGGAAGAAGCGATTCATGATTGTATTGCCATGGTCTCGAAGGGTTCAACGTTTTGCAGGGTCGCACGGATTCAAATATGATCTTGAAAATCGATATCTGAAAGGCATTTGACACATTGAGGTGGGATTTCTTACTATACGTCTTGCGCCGTTTTGGTTTCTCGAGAGGTTTTTGTTCATTGGGTTGAGGTGGTTCTTGATCGTCTGGATATCAGTCTTTGTTGAATGGGACACGGTAGGTTATTTTCCCTATTTCGAGAGGTGTCGGACAAGGGGATCCTCTATCCCCGTTATTGTTTTGCATTGCAGAAGAGGTTCTGAGTCGGTTTATTGAAGTGGCGATGGATCAGTCTCGGTTATTTCCTTTCACGGTGCCCAGGGGTATTACCTTTCGATCATCCATCTTATACGCGGATGATATTGTTATTATGTGTGGGGCTTTGTCTACCAATGCCCGGGTCTTGCTTCAGATTCTCACTCTTTATGCAGATATCTTGGGTCAAGTCTTCAATCCACAGAAATCCAAAGTTTACTTTGGTTCGCGGGTTTCGTCATATGTCCGTGGGAGGGTGCAACACATTTTGAGGATTCACCCAGGGACATTCCCTATAGTGTATTTAGGCGCTCCAATATTCAAGGGCGCTCCTAAGGTTGCGGATATACAGCCTGTCTTTGACAAGATAATCCTCAAATTCCGAAGATGGAAAGGTTCGTCTCTTTCCCTTGCTGGTAGGGTTTGTCTTGTTAACTCCGTGATTACTAGCTCTTTTGTGCACACCATGATGGTTTATAAATGGCCTGGTACGCTGCTCAAGCAAATGGAAAGAGCCATGCGCAACTTCATTTGGACGGGGGATGTGAATACTAAGGGAAAGGTGGTGGTCAATTGGAATAGGTGTTGCACGCCTAGGAACGAGGGGGAACTGGGCGTGCGCTCGATTGTGGTTGCCAACACGGCTTTCTTGATGAAATTAGGTTGGAAGGTTTTGAACTCGGACTCGGTGGTCTATAGAATCCTTAGACAACGTTATTTCACAAGGGATGGGAGATTCAGTGGTCCTTTATTCCTTCTTCAATTTGGACTGGGATTAAACCCTGCATTTCCGATTGCTTAGAGGATGCTCGTTGGATCCCATGTGCTAATTCCGATGTATTATTCTGGATTGATAATTTGTTGGGCTACTCTATAGCAGACAGAATTGGTATCCCAGAGGACTATAGATACTTATTTCATCAACGCATTTCTGACTACTTCTATGATGGGTCCTGGCACTTCACCTTCTCTTTCGTGGAGGCCTATTTGGAGCTGGTCCGTGCCATTGTGTGCGTCCCAATTGCACCTGATTCTCAGGATACACGTGTTTGGTTGAACTCGGAGGATGGTTTGGTTACCTCAAAGGCGGCTTATAATCATATACGTCCCCAGCGCTCGGCAGTAAAGTGGGGTTCTTCTGATGTACCATAATAGCCAAATGCAAGAAATGGTCGCCACCCTCCAGAGAAAAGAAATCTGTACACTGAAACGAAATTCCACTAAATGAACCAGAAATTCATTGAAACTATAGACATTACGAAAAGTCACAGCAAATGATGTAGCAATCCAATCCCAGAGAGCCCCTGCAAAATCACAAGAAACAAAAATGTGATCAATCGATTCTGTGTGACAATAACAAATGCTACAAGCAATGGGCCCAATGAATCCTCTGAGTTGGCGGATGTCCATAACAGCCAGATGCCCGTAGATAGCCTGCCAGACCATGACAGACGTCTTTCGGGGATGTGGGAAGACCAGATCCAAGACCCCCATGTAACCGTAGGAAAGGATGGACGAATATAGGCGAAAGCTGCTTTCGATGTCATCTTCCCATCCCTAGAATGAGTCCACACCCTTTTATCCAAAGTATCCGGAGCAATCGGGCAACGGACAATATCCCGAACAATGTCCAAGTACACCTCCACAAACGACATAGTGAAATGCCACGTGTTATGAAAAAAGAAGTCCGAGATAGTATTCCTAAACGTAGCCCGAAACTCATGCGGGATGCCAATCCAATCAGCTATGAAGTTTTTTTTTGCTTTTCAACATCCCAGATGCATTACCAAAATTCAACCAACAAGTGCCGTTTATCGATTTTGTGAAATTGTTTCATCCCCATAATAAAGTGTCGGTAGCATATCTTACTACATGTTTCACTAGAACCCCAAAAGAATCATGAATTACTCCAGTAATATTAATTAACGGGATAATTACAACAACAACAACAACAAAAACCTGAGGTTTGGGCTAATTACAAAAAATCTAGAGATGTTCAAAATTACAAAAAGGCCCCTCAGGTTTGATTATGTCTTAAATTTAAGGGGGATAACTATAATATTTCTACAAATATTAGGGGGGTTGAAATGTTTTTTGCTTATGAAGAGGGAAAATGTAAGATGGAATCAAACCTCCGATTTTTTTTTGTAATTTTCAAAAACCTCCCGGTTTTCGTAATCGGCCCAAAGCTCGTTTTTTTTTTGTTTTTTTGTAGTTATCCCTTAATTAAAATAACTATTTGAGTTTAAAAAGAAGAACTTGCCTCGCATTTCTCGTAAAGGTGTCTCTCAATTGCGTTGAAGGAATCAACAATTTCCAATTCCGACATTCTACCTATCAACTAATGTATGTTGGTCTTAACTCTTGCTTGTCTCCACAACTTATCTTGTTCTTGCTCAAAGAACAACACGTTTTCTCAGGAACAAGGCGAGAAAGTTGTGTCCTTTCAAGAACCGCCTTTGTAGAGGTCCGGCCAATTTGACCTCATCCGTCAAAGAAAAAACTTTCCAGGACCTCTAGCCGACAAGGTCGCTATGAACTCCTCAAAGCATTGAATGTGGGTAGAGGAGGTGGATCAACAAATGGAGAAGATGCTTCAAATGGTGTATTTGCTCTAAAATATGGACCAAAAGGTGCTAAGAAGTTAGTAGTCAACTCCAAAAAATGGCGATGTAGTATATCATTGTTGACAATCGACATTGACACCTCAACCTTGGAGACATTCCAAAGATCAATAAGCCTATTCAAGATAGAGGTATCCGGCTTTGTCACTGCAAAGATAATTTGACCATATAGCTTCTTTGTGTTGTGTCATTAGACACGAGAGGACCATCTCTTCTCAACTTCACAACATTCAAAAAGTTTGCGATAGTAAACTTTCTCAAAGAAAGATCTTGAACATTAAAACCTTAAGGTTGACCAGAACACCCCAGCCTAAAGCCTTAGTACCAATAGTAAAACGACTTGAATTTGGAGCGGGACTTCCAACCGAAACTATGTGAGGCATATTACGAAGTGCTTTTAAGAAGAAAAGGTTTGTCACACCTAAAATCATAGGCGAAAAAGAGCAACCGTCTTGAAGAGAGTTCAAAATGGCAAATTCGGGTCATGAATTGTAAAGTAAGGCACGAAGTAAACACTAAAAAGAAGTGGGGCAACCAAACTAACTAGAGAAGCAACATGACTTCACAACACCGTGGAGGTGTTGGTGCTATAATTAAGATGGGTTCCCCAACAAGTAAAAGTTCCCAAAGCTTCCAAAGCTGCATTAATTGTCCACGAAATGTACCAAACAGATCTGAGTCGTGAAATAGTCCCTGTGGAATTGATTGATTTGAAGGGAGTAGAGGAGCCAGAGAGAAAGCAGAGTCTTCAAATAATCCACTATCTAATGGCAAACTATGAGAAGGTGGCAGGTTCACTTTAAGTGAAGCATTCCCAATAGGGAGTTCTACTTGTTGACCCGCCACAGGTGTTGGCCACTTTGATACATAAGCAGCAATATAATTAAGGGTCTTGCTTCCAATGTCAAAGTACAATGGCCCCATAATTTGTAACAAAGGTCTAAACACACTAGTGTAGGGACTATGAGAAAGAATAACCACAGATTTTTGTTCACCTCCTCGCTTTAGTCTCTCATCATGTCTCTGTCTGTTAAACACAAAGCCATACAAGAATCTTGAGTTATAGCTTATTTGATTTTACCCTTTTGCACATCTGCACCTATTGGTTTTTGGGACGACACTTGGTCACTTACTTCAACAATCTCTGCTGCTGCTATGTTTGATATTTGAGGACTTTTATGTCTCCTTACGCGGAAGAAGAAGATACAATCATGGATGCTTGAGCGATTTTGGTCTTCATTAAATGAATCGGGAATGAACTAAAGGAGATTTCAAGCTCTTCATTTTGGGTAAGACAACCAGGTGGATAACACTCCTCTATCAGCTGGCCCTGTTCGAGATCAAATCTAATGATACAAAATGCAACTATCCATTGCTGCAAAGATTTCTCATCAACCTCAAATGCAAGTTCTGACTTCACATGAAACGATGGCGACCGACTCATTTCTAGATACTCAACAACCACAAGTGATCAATCACATAATCTCCACATCCCCCATCCACACAGTAACACATAAGCAACAGTGACCACCCATAAAAAAGATAGCAGGGAGTGTGCACTTTCAGCAAATTTACCAATAAAACCTAGACTGAATTTGCAGAAACCCATAAACTGAAATTGCAAAAGTAGCTTGGATCTGCCAATAAGACGACACTTTAGAAAAGATAAATCAAAAACTTTTTGGGGATTTGCTCGATAACAATCAACTATGAAGTACCCCAACCAGTTATCCGTCCAAAAATTAATTAATTAATCGAAGATTGCGCCCCCGGAATCCATCTGGAATTAGTCTGGCAATCCTCCACAGCCGGACGCAGCCCCGCCCAGATAGAGGAAGGCAAAAAAAAGTGTCTCATAGAACCATTAGCCAGCAAATGAAAGCCCAGTTTGCAGCAATAATAGACTGAACCCCAAGACCTCCCTCACTCTTAAGAGTGCAACAACGCGTCCAATTAACCACCACAGAACCCTTCTGATTAATATCCCCTGACCAAATAAAATTCCGCATTGTCTTCTCCAACTGCCTAAGCATCGCTATAGGCCATTTGTAGATAAGCATACTGTGAACCAGGGAGCTGACAATAACATAATTAACCAAACAGACTCGACCCGCCAAGGAAAGGGAGGAACCTTTCCATCGTTTAAATTTTACCATAATCTTATCAAACAATGGCTGCAACATACCATGCTTAGGATCACCCTTATAGATAGGAACACCTAGATAAGTCGGCAGGGAAACAACCAACAAGCCTATGACATCGTGAACGCGGTTTCAAATATACTGCGAAACTCGACTACCAAAAAACACCTTCGATTTTGTCGGACTGAACACCTGACCTGAGAGAGAAGCATAAAGACCAAGAGTGTTGAAAATATGACGTGTATTGCTAGAGGTTGCCGCACAGAGTATAACAATGTCAGCTGCATAGAGCATGGTGGATGGGAAAACGATATTACGCGGAGCCACAAAAGGCTTGAGGAGATTGGACGTCACCAATCGATTAATCAGTCTCCCTAGGGCTTCTTCAACAATGCAAAAGAGAAGGGGTGAAAGAGGATCACCATGACGCACCCCTCTCGTGCAAGCAAAATAACCAACTTGAGAGCCATTAAGAAGAATCGAGATATGGGTTGATTTCAGAATCACGGAAATCCAGTCGACAAATTTCTCCGAAAAGCCAAATCTGCGCAACACATATAAAAGAAAAACCTAATTGAGAGTGTCGAAGGCCTTACGGATGTCGATCTTAAGAATCATATTGCAGTAAGTCCGATTATGTATAATGTTGAAACCCTCCGAGACTAGAGCAATACAATCATGAATGTGGCGGCCCGGAATAAAACCAAACTGAGTAGGAGATAAATACGACTGACGATGCGGCCCAATCGAGTAGCCAGAATCTTTGTGATAATTTTGAAGATGAAATTGCTCATGACAATAGGCTTGAAGTTCTCCACCACATTCACATATTTGCTTTTAGGAATGAGCACCGTAAAGCTTGAATTGAGACCCTCCGGGAGGGAGCTAGACTGGAAGAAGTGACGCACTGCAATAATAACAACAGTTCTGATAGAAGGAACTATTGAAACCATCCGGGCCCGGGGAACTGTCTATGCCGAGATCAAAAACCGCATCTCGGATCTCTACTTTCGACGACAGAGAGATTAAGTAATCATTTTCCACATCAATTACCACAAGGTGAATAACGTTATCAGTAGAAGAAAAATCATGAATTGGACCCCTGGGCACCGTAAACAACTCCTCAAAGAACTGGATAATGTGACTACGAATGACCAGAGGGTCCGTGGAAAGCATATTGTTAATCATCAGACCGTGAATACCAACCCGAGCGCCCTTAGTCTGACAACAACAGTGGAAAAAAGAAATGTTGCGGTCACCATCAACCAACCAAGCAGCCCGAGATTTTTGGCGAAGAAATTCAGACTGGAGGAGGAGCGCCTGATTAAGAGAGTTTTGGGCTTCAAGCTCCTGATCCCGTTGTGCAATGTTATAACCCAAAGTTTCGGACATCCCCAAAAACCTCTAAATTCCAAGAACGGAGCACTGGGCACAACCTTTTCAATTTAAGCATCATACGAATCAAAGGATTAGACCCTGTGCAATTCGCTTCCCATGAAAAAGAAATAACCGACTAGAAGCCTGAATGTCTGCTCCACATACGTTGAAAACAAAATGGAGCTGGATTTTGAGTAGATTGCACAAGAAATCAGAAGAGGGTGATGGTCCGAGCAAATATGAGGAAGAACAAACACTTCAGCCTGCTGCCAATGACTAACGAACTCTACACTGGCAATAGCACGATCAAGCCAGGCTTGAATGAGCGTCTGATGAGGGTGTGTGCTGCACCAAGTAAATAATTTACCAACCGTGGGAATAGCCATCACCCCGCATTATCAAAGAAATCTCAAAAATCTTGGAAAGAAGCCATGGAGGCCACCCTGGCCTATACGCTCATGATTCCGAGAATAACATTAAAATCCCCATAAGAACAATATCATCGGCACCGAGCAACAATATCGATCAAAGTCAGTTTGTCATGAATTACGTGATTGCAAATTGCATGAACAAACCCCACATGGAAAATATAATATGCAAATTGTAACTTGAGAATAATAAATCGATCGTAAATAAAAACTCACCAAGAACCGCGATATCCGAACAATAGAAAACCCAGATATCCGACCTCCTCGAAGCCCGAAAGTTCTGAGCAACAAACTGTAAACCAAGACTGGCCCAATAAGAATTAGAGATAGTCTGTAAGTCCACTTTAGGTTCAGCAATAGCAACCAAAGAAGGCTTATGATGGTGACATAATTTCTTAAGAACATTGCGAGAAGCAATATTCCCAATTCCTCGAATATTCCAAAAAATGCAATTCATTGAGAAGGGTTTGGTGATGGAATCCGGGTCAAATTTTTGGAAGGTGTGGGCGCAGAGGCGTCATTCACAGAGTTCTCATCATCATCCACATAATCTGCCCATCGTTTCTGAGCTGCTCTATTCAAATTTTCAGTCCTCTTATCATCGTCTCGAATTTAAAGTTGATGAACAACTAGCATAGTACCCTACGTAACTGACTGAAGTAATTTGTGTTTGGCATCCACTGATTTCGCTCGCATAGCCCTATACAACGGGCGAATGGGTTTATCCAGTGGCTATTGCACCATGTTGGGTTTAGGGATCGGAGGTTTAAGGACAGATGTACGGGAAACCACTGGAGGGGGCACATCTTCAGAGATATGCATGTTAGGATCCTCAGAGTCCAATGCAGAAAAAGTATTATCCAGAGAAATACCCGAGGAAGCAGTAACGATAGCGCAAGAAGGAGAACCCAGTCTCATTGTGAAAGTCTTTTCAGCCACTGAATTATCAATGACCTTGCCTTTGCCCTTATCCGTAGAATTATGCACTGGACGATAAACCTGATGTACTCGTGATCGACCTCTCTGAGATGTGGGCTGTCCTTGTGGCTCTTTCAAATTGGCATTGTTGCTTAACCTCTGACAAGTCGTCGTCGAATGTCCCGTAATTCCACATGTACCACAGAATATCGGTAATTTTTCTTACCCAATAGAAGCAAATGAGCAATGACCCCTTCTTTCAACCATAATCTGATCCTGAAGGGGTTTAGCCAAGTCAACATCCACCAAAACCCGCACAAAATGGCCCAGAGAACCAGCCAAAGACCTTTCATCAACTTGTACTGGGGTACCAATGGCCTTAGCCAATCCCATAATGTAACTTGGGTCCTAATACTCGATGCTCAACTCAAATAAGCGAACCCAAACACTAGTCGTTGAAGTATTAACCTTGTATGGGTTGAAATCCGAAACCCAAGGCGATAATCGAATGGAGCCAGGATTGATAGACCAAGTCATCCGAGCCTGAGCCCGGGAATGGTCACCTGCATTGTTAAATTTAACACAAAAATAGCCATTTCCCAATGGAATTAATTTCCATTCATTTTTAACCCCCATATCTCCAAAAGCCTTTTATGCAAAGACATAATAGGCGAGGTTTAGAACCTTTGCCGAGAATCACACGACCAATTAAAGCATACTGCAACTCCACCAGACGTTGTTGATACACATTTTCATCCATAATAACAGAATAATATTCACCTTTTTAATAGGTTCAGGGATAGGATTAGAAGGACCAAAGAATGCGATTTTAGCAAAAGATGGGATATTACCCGGGGCACAGGATACGAGAACTGCAGAAGTTACGAAACCAAATTTGCAAAAGTAGTATGCACACGTGTGTGAGAATTAGGCCAAAAGGAGCCGAATATTGCCAGTTCGCGTGTGAGTTGGGATGAACGTTAGATGAATCTTCATGCATGTGGTATCCTGTAAAATTGAGGCCGTCATTACAAGAATTTGGAAACGCCTGCGAAGAGGGAGCACCATTGACCCAGGGGCCATCACCCCCCTGGGAGGAGGCAGCAAGGAGTGGCTGCCTCCCAGCCGACCCCCCACCATGGAGCACATGGGGCTTGCTCCCCCATGGCAACCAGCCATGGGGGTAAAAACAGCAGCAGGAGCGCTGCCTGCCCCCCCTTGGCCGTCGACTTGGGAGCAGCAATAGCGGCAGGCATGGAAACCGTTGAACGCTGCTCCATGTAAACCTCAGGTATTAAACCCAGGTTTAGGTTTTGTGAAAGGTTTTTGGGAGTTTGTTGTTGGTGTGGTCTGAAATTTGCAGGTAGAAAGCCATAAATATCCAGCATTGCTGAGGGAGACTTGATGTGTGATCGCGAAGTCATCGTATGGAAAAAATCATGAACAGGATGCCATGGCTGACGAGTGAAGGTGATGGAATAGTCATGCTGCATGAATCTGGTTGAGTAAACTGATTTCTAGAATTGGGTGGATCAAAGTTTGAAGTGAATCCGATAAATGTGCCTGACATGTCAAAGTCATTGCCGGGGAAGATGACCGGCGTATCAAACTGGAGAAGATGACCATCCGATAGGGAGCATATTCGGGTTTCATGTCTTTTTTGATTGAAAATTGCTAATATTGGCCGAAACTTGGAAATTTCTTCAAATTGTATGTCCGAATGGATTTCGAAAGGAAAAAACTTATTAATTGATACCAAACAATTACAACCTTTACCGCAAAGAGCACCACACGCTTCTTACAACACCAACATAGAAGAGCTCCAAACTCTTCTCACCAGTATGAAGAGCACCAAACTATTCAATACCTATGAATCAACCAATTGTGTTCTTGCCAAAAGAACAATCAACAAGTATGTCTTGTTTTGGTTTTTTTTTAAGTAAAAGGGCGAAGGCCAAAATGAAATATCAAAGAAAAAGAGAATGCTGGTCACAAGACCGATCGCCTTTGAGATGGGGCTCGTTAAAACCTTCTAAGGTAAAACCCACCTTGTGGGAAAAACCTTAGAAGGAAAAAAGAGTACCCGATAAAAAACAATTCGAACAAAACCAAAGGAAACAACCACAAGCCGGTTGCATGGCTGGAGGAAAAGATAAACTAATATTTGATATGGTAAAGTAAAGTACGATCAATAGCAATAACATCACGAAGAAAATTAGGAGCGACATCCCACCAAATGTTACCCACAACATAAGTCTGCTTAGCAAGGACATCAAGTAGCGATTATCCTCGTTTTAAAACGTGGGAAGCTCGAAAATCAATATGACGGAGGCGACGATATAAGAATAAAAGTCGCCATCTAAGGACCCAAGGAACATCTACTGAGAAGGAAGAGAAGATCCAAATGACATATGAAGAAACTGCTTCAAGCCAAATGAATTGCCATCCTTTATCCGAGCAATTTCACAAGCTCGATGGCCCTCGTAACCGCCTAAAAGCGAAGCGATTACCAAGGTGTAAAGTGAAACAACCAAGAATTCGAAACCATGGCAATTACCGAAAAACACCTCCACACACGTAATCCCCGGAGACCCCATAGTGCTCCCATCTCGTATTAACTTTAATCCAACCGGGCCGAGGAAGATTCCAATGACTAATATGGGGGATTTTTGTCGATGACAACCGGAATACCCAACATCCTCAAAATGAAAAATCTAGGCAATCATTATGCATGAAACCTATAGGAGCATGACATGCTTCCCTAATAAAAGAAAGAAGTTGAGCACAAATAGCAACATCAGAGAACTTGGAATCCTAAAAAACAACCTTGTTACGATAGGACCGTATCACCCATAGAAAAGTAATCAACCTTAACTTCCACAAGAAGAGAATTTGAGAGCTTCCTTTAACATCCAGACTCTGAAGAATGACTCTCCATATGCCAGAGGAAAAATCCATTGCATCGAATAGGCCGTGAAATACTCCCAACTAGAACGAACAATGGGGCCAAAAAGCAAAGCGATGGTCTAGATCCTCGAAATCGAAACAAAGCTGACAAACTGCAGATCCATATATCCCGCGCTCCTGCAAATGACCCCACAAAGGAAGCTTGTTATGAATCAAGTGCCAAACTAACATAGATCGTCGTGTTGGTATACCAGGATGCCAGAGCCACTTACCCCAACGTGCCACTGGAAATCTCGTGTGAAGATGCCAATAAGCAATACGAGAACAAATAGAGCCATGAACCGATATAGACCAGACCCGAGAATCATCCCCACCCACAACAGGCATTCCCAAAATGTCCATAACAATATCCTCACAATTCAGAATGAACAAGGAAGTGAAGTGCCAAACACCATCAACTAAATAATCAGAAACCGTCTGAGATAATCTCTTACGAAAACTGAGAGGAACACCCATCTTATCTGCGATACTATAACCAAGCCAATTATCCCACCAAAAAGATATAGAGGTGTTGTCCCAAATAATCCAGCGTGAGTCTCTCTTGAGCGAGGAGATGTATGGACAAAAACCCGGCCAAAGTGAAGAAGTAACTGGGGAGGCCTTTGGCTTAAGAGACCGATCCAAAAATCTGCTCCGGAGGAACCAAGATGCTAACGATCCCGAAGCCAAAATATCCCAGTCCATGCGCATCAGAAAGGATGCATTCATAAATGAAATCGATCGCAAGCCCAAACCACCTTCAGTAGTAGGAGCACACATACATGCCCAAGAAATAGTAACCAAACCCTTCTTTGTGATGTCCCCAGTCCAAATAAAATTGCGCGCAGCTCGGTCCAAACGCAAATGAGAGTGACTGGCAGCCTATAGAATATCATTGAGTGGACAACGGAACTAAAAATTACAGAATTAACCAAGCAGATACGACCCGCCATAGAAAGAGAATGCCCCTTCCAGTTACTAAATTTGCAAATAAACGATCCAGAATAGGTTCCAAATGCATCTGTCTAGGAACTCCCATGAAGAGCGGAACCCCCAAATAAGTAAAAGGTAGACTTCCCTCCCGCATCCTAATAGCACGAAGAATAGCCCGCTTATGACACACAAATTTACAAAAATATATGGTAGGCTTGTCCCGATTAGCATATTGACCTAAAAGTGCTCATAATCCGAAATAATGAGCGAAATAACAAGTGAGATGGGAAGGAAATATCGCGGCCAACCCGAATACCCATTAGAGCATGTGATTGAAATTGTTGACTAATAAGAATACTCGACCTCCTCAACAATGCGTAAAAAAAAAAACGATCGAGATCCCCTTGACGGACCCCAGAGAACAGCCAAAGTACCCAACCAGGCGAGCCATTTAATAGAACCGAGAGACTAGCGGTGAAGAATACTAGTAATCCAACCACGAAACCTATCTCGAAAAACCAAAAGCTTTCAAGACGTGCAACAAGAAATCCCAAGAAAGGGTGTCAAAAGCCTTGTGAATGTCCACCTTGATGGTCATATTACAACCATACGCCCGACGATCTAAACAATCAATGCACTCCAATGCGATAGAGACACAATCATGAATACGACGACCCGCAATAAAACCAAACTGAATAGGATAGACGATAGATGCCGTGATCGGGGCCAATCTAGAGGAAAGAATTTTAGTGATAATTTTAAACAAAAAATTGCTAAGAACAATGGGCCGAAAATGATCAACTTTGACCGCTCCGGAATCTTGGTTATGAGAACCACAAAACTAGAATAAAGCCGGAGAATCACGCTTGTATTAAAAATATGTTGAACGGCATGCACCACATCATCGTAAAACCACTTCCCAAGCAAACCGGTAGAATTTCCCAGAAAGCCATCGGGCTAGGAGCTCATAAGGTGCATATCAAAGACCGCATCGTTAACTTCTTCGTATGTCGGGCAACTAGTAAGGATCTGATTATGAACTGTGGTGACCTCGGCGTCAAAAAGAGATGAAATCCGGGCTAACGAGTGGGAAGTAGGAGCAAAAGACGTTGTGAAAAGGTTCTCGTAGTACTAATGACATGGTCCGCAATAGTAACAGAATCTCTACGAACTCTCCATCAATAATAAGAAAAGAAATGGAGTTCCGACATCTACAAATCTTAGCCACAAGTTGAAAAAACGTAGTATTGTGGTCCCCATCCTTAAGCCAACTAATACAGCTTCTTTGACGTAACATCTCATATTCCTTGCTCAAAAGCTCAGCTAACATTGCGTTAGACTCCACCTCTTGACAAAAAAGCTCTTCAGAATAACCCTCAATTGCAACGGTATCCTGAATTAAGGCAATGGATGAGAGAATGGACTCTTTTTCCTGAAAGACATTGCCAAAAACATCAGCATTCTACTCCTTAAGGCTAGCTTTAAGACATTTAAGCTTGCCCAGAATCCTACCCCAAGGAGAACTGGAGAAAATCGGCGAAGCCCAAGAATCGTGAATCACAGTATAAAGCTTTTCATCAAGAGTCCACATGTTCGGAAACCAGAAAGGTCTGGGACCAGACAAAGAAGTGTCCTGACAAGTGATAGAAATGGGATGATGGTCTGACACTGTGTGAGGCAACATGTGGCAACGAACCACGTCCCATAAACCCAAGAATCCCTTTGTCAAAAGACCCCGATCAATACGAGATTCCATATGATTACCCATGTGCATACGACCCTTCCAAGTAAATTTATGACTGGAAGAAGGAATATCAATCAACTGGCAATCCTCAATAAAGCTCAAAAATTCCTGACAGGAATTCACATTAGGAGCATGAAAACTATGACGTTCATGAGCACCGATCACTACATTGAAATCCCCCACGATAAGATAATTAGAGCTCCAATAAGCTAACAAATCCCGCCAAAGATCACGACACCGCACATAAGAAGCATGCCTATACACAAAACTGATACGGAAATTACCTACCGATAAACTCGCTTCAACCAAAACAAATTGATCCGACATATGTAACACAGAGGCCGAAATGAAACAAGCACAAACAAGAATCCATATATTATAATGCATGCCAGGCCGCTGATTATCCGCCAGATTAGAGAATCCCATGGCCGACCAGAAAGAAGAGTGAGTAGACGAATTATGCAT
The DNA here is from genome assembly GCA_016081115.2 of Rehmannia glutinosa. NCBI lineage: Eukaryota > Viridiplantae > Streptophyta > Magnoliopsida > Lamiales > Orobanchaceae > Rehmannia > Rehmannia glutinosa. The sequence goes on along the minus strand of CM071936.1, from coordinate 81,717,104 downwards.
TTTAGGTTCCACCAGACAAAGCCAATCTAGCTTGATAAGAGAGCAATGTTGATGGAGCATAGCTTTCGAGAGATCATTCGAAATCCCTCGAACGTTCGAGTGAAAAATATTCATTGTTATCAATTGGCTCCCCATGCATAGCCAGTTGATTATCCCGGGATTCCTCTTCATCTTCATCAGCCCATGATCTAGAAGCTACAATATTCATAGAATTCGATTTTTCGACTCCCAATAGGAACCCTAATGATCGCCCGAAGGACCCCCTTTCGGACAATAGAAAGCTTTTGTCGAATTTTGTGGAGTTTTTATCTGCTAAGATATCTAGAAAAATTATCCGAATTGTGCGACGAGGAAAATTGGATCAAAGATTGACATCATTGTAAAACCGTAAAATCAATATTCGCATTGTATTCCCGGTGTCTTATTCGGACTCCATTAGCTTCATTATCATATGACCTATCATTCCTATTTGCTATTAAAGTATCAACATGGGGGCATGACAAGCATCAACCAACGATCGCATATCCTCGAGTTAGACCCGCCTCCGCCAAAATTGGGTCATTAATATGTGCTCTTCCGTCTCCGGCCGCAACACATGCACGTCGTCCATTTCAATATTATCTCCAACCATCCCATCAAGAATAGCAAAAGCATTAGAAGTAGAAGGGTGAGAAGTAGAAGGGTTAGAAGAATTACCTCTGAAGGAGATTTGGAGCATCACTCCTCTTATGGGGGTCAACCTCAAACTTGCATGTTCAAATGTTTCCCGCCAGCCCAAATCATTTGTAATATCCACCATATTCCCCGACGATTAGGCTTTGGATTTTGGGAAAGGCTACGACCCCTAACTAGTCTTTCCATCCGATTGTTATTTTCGGCAAGCCCATTTGTTAAATTACCAATTATTTGACAATGACGGAAAAAAATCCGGAAGACATTCGTAATGAAAAAAACAAATCCTCGAGTGACCAGACGTTCAATCATCATCTTCTCGTAAAGTCGAACTCAAATCAACATCCACAAGAAGGGGCAAAATGACCCATTGAACTATAAAAAGAGTGTTATCGTCAATTTTAATGGGAGAGCCAATGGCTCGCAAGCCCCAACAACATAAAGGATGCCACTACTCCCAACTTATCCAAATATTCGCACCCACCAAGTGCCGCAATTGAAATGTTCCTGGGGCCAAGGAATAAAAATGTTTTCTCCAAACAAGATCCCTATCAGGAAGGTTAGCGAAATGAATATTGTAATACCCCTTACAAGCGAAATAAGACGGAAAAAGAAGAGTTTATACGCCATAAAGATTTCAACTTTTCCGAAGCGTGTAATATTCAATGGTTTTTGTGCCCTTAGTATATAGATTTCTACCAATCGATGAGGTTTCACATAATTGTTTACGAGCTTTGTAAATTTCATCGTAATATGTAGAGAAAATATATTACCTTTCTTCGTGGGAATGAGGAAGAGGTAATGGAATGTCGTGTGTGGGAACCTTGAAAATGGATCTGTTTAATTTTTGAATAAATTGAATATATATATAAAAAAGCAAAAGAGATTATTCCGATCACAGCTGATCAGGTAACCAAAAGTAATCCTGAAAACAATGTCATAAATAAAACGAAATGGTCACAAGCCGACCAAATGGCTGAATGGTTGGGGCCTCGTTAAAACCTACCAAGGTAAAATCCACCCTTGTGAAAAGAACCCTTGGCAGGAAAATGAGTACCCCCAAGAAAGAATAGGCGTATCCCGAACCACAACGATTCATGAAACAACCCCGAAAGAAACCTCTAAAATTCCAGAAAACCCTTGAAGCTGTCAGATTGCCCAGCGCCCCCGAAGAACTGTCGTCCGTATTCACCTTGATCCAACCCGGGAGGGGTTTTTGCAAATTAACTTCCATGATCTTCGGTGCCTGTCTAGGCCGCCGGGGAACTTGCGGTACCCCTACGCAGGATGAGAAGTTCTTGTTGGTCGTTGTTCATGCATCCCCGATCCAAAGAAGATGATTCTACGATGAGAACCAAGATGAATAGTAGCTACTCTACTATCCAGGTTTTGCTATGGAAAACCAACTCATTCTCGATATGCCAAATGAGCGGACGGAGAAAGAATCGCCACCCTCCATAGGAAAGTAACCTATTCGAAATGAAGGTTCATTAGCCGCACTTAAATTCATTAAAACTATGAGCCATAAATGGGTGTACGTTGAAGGAATCAAAATCCATCGCCATAGAGCCCCCGCAAACACACAAGAGACAAATAAATGGTCAACCGATTCGCAAAGGCACTACAGAGAGCGCAAACCGAGGGGCCAATAAAACTCCCCCTGGCCCATAACGAGTCCAAGACGGCCAATCGATTGTGGATAGCCGACCAAATCTAAGTTTAACCCACTTGACCACGGATAGTGGGGACGAACATGATCATATGCCGCTTTCGAAAGTAACGAAGCCATCCTCGAATTTGTGATGCCGGGGCGAAGAGGGCGAGGAGTGATCGCGGTGCAAGAAGGCACGGACAAGGAGCGCTCTGGCAAAAGCTTCTAGGCGGAGGGACATGAATGAAGCGATCCCACACCCGAAGAAGAGAGATTCGAGAGTTGTGTATGTATGGGACTATACGATTGAGGAGAGCTTAAAAGATATGATAGGTACTACTCATACCAACAAGATGCATCTTCTTTTCTGGTGCTCATCATATAAAAACTCTGAAGTTAAGCATGCTTGGCCCAGAGCAATTATGTGATGGGTGACCCCCTGGGAAGCTACTCTTACGGTGCGCGTGAGTGAGGACAAAGCGCGCTGGAAAGACTCGTGTTGGTTTGTGGGGACAATCATCGATCTGGAAGGCGGGCTGTTATAGAATTCGGCCAGATGCGCGTATCCGTCGAGTTAGGAGTAATAGGGACTCACACGATAGCCCGAACCAAGTCCAAATAAGTCTACAGAAATGAGAGAGTGAAGTGCCAGGTCCCGTCATAAAAGTAATCTGAAATGCGATGCTGAAATAAATGTTTGTATTCCTGTGGGATGCCAATTATGTCTGCTATAGAGGAACCCTGCTAGTTATCAATCCAAAATAATACCTCGGAATTAGCCCCTGAGATCCAACGAGGGCCATCCAAGCAAGTCGAAATGAAAGGTTTAATCCCGACCCAGATAGAAGAAGGAATAAACGACCTTCTAATCTCCCCATTCACTATCAAATAGCGCCACCTAAGAGTGCTGAAGATTACCGAGTCCGAGTTCATGACCTTCCAGCCCAATTTCATCAAGAAGGCCATATTAGCCGCCACAATCGATCGAACGACCCAATCCCCTTCAGTCCGAGGCGTACAACACCGATTCCAACTAACCACCACCGACCCCTTGGTATTCACATCCCCCGTCCAAATGAAATTACGCATGGCCCTTTCTATTTGCTTGAGCAAGGTGCGGGGCCATTTGTAAACCATCATGGTGTGCAGGAAAGAACTAGTTATCACCGAATTAACAAGACATACTTGACCAACAAGGAAAAGAGATAAACCTTTCCATCTTCTGAATTTGAGGATGACTTTATCAAAGATGGGTCTGTAAGTCCGCAACCTTGGCACCCTTGAAAATCGGGGCTCCTAAGTGTGATTGGGAACGATCCGAGCGATTCCCCATAATAGTTTGCACCCTCCCACGTACATGAGATGAGACTCGGGAGCCAAGTAGACTTTAGATTTCCGAGGATTGAAAGATTGGCCCGAGATATCCGCATATAGAGTGAGGATCGAAGAAGAATGCGGGCGCTGGTGAAGAAGCCCACACATAATGACAATATCATCCGGCGTATAAGATGGGACGATGGGAAGACAACCCCGGGGCGCGATGAAGCGAAACCGATTGATTGTGAGTGACAACGGTCTCAATAAATTTACTCAATACCTCTTCCGCAATGCAAAAAAGTAACGAGGATAGATGATCACCCCTGTCGACCCCTCTAAAATAGAGAAGAATCGACCGACGCGTCCCATTAAGAAGAACTAATATTCGGACTACATCAAGAATAACATCCATCCAAAGTGAATAAAAATCTCGAGAAACCACGGGCGCAAAACGTGTAGTAAGAAATCCTACTTCAATTTTACAAACGCCTAACGAATATTAATTTTCAAGATCATATTTGCATCCGATCAACCCGAAGAAGGACGTTGAACCCTTCGAGAGACCATGGCGATACAATCGTGAATCGCCTCCCGGAATAAAACCAAACTAAGTAGGAGATACATAGGCAAAAATAATCGAACCCAAACGCGTAGCCAATATCTTAGTAATAATCTTGAAAAGAAAATTACTCATAACAATCGGATGAAAGTTCTCGATAGCATTAGCATCCTTAGTCTGGGATGAGCGCCCATGAAGCTAGCGTTCAAACCCAATGGCAAGGACGAACTAATGAAGAAGTAACGGACAACGGCGATTACCTTAGAAGAGATGATGTCCTAGAAGTGACAATAGAATGTCCCGTTGAAGCCGCCCAGGCAGGAGAACTTTCTTAATCCATATCAAACATCGGATCCTTAATTCGAGTCCGGGGATGATCGTCAAGCTAGCATTATCCATCGCCCCTACCGTGCGGGTAATCACCTGATCGACCATGTTATAATCCACAGTAGGACCCCCAGTGTCCCCGAAGAACTCCTTATAGAATGAAATAATATGATTCCCAAGGACCTTTAGATCATCCATGTAACTGCCATCAACAATAAAACCATGAATCCCCATGCGTCCATTCCGAATCTAACTACAACGATGAAAGAATATTGTGTTACGATCCCCATCCCTAAGCCACGCCGAGCGTGCCTTTTGCTTAAGGAATTCAGATTGTAATAGCAAAGTGTGAGACAACACCTTCTAGGCGTCCAGTTCCTTATCCCGACGAGCAACTGTATAACCCAAATTCTCAATATCAGCCTGAATCTGACGAACTTGCTCCATCTGATACTCCACCTTGTGATAAACATCCCCAAAAACATCTATGTTCCAAACTTTGATAACCTGTCGCAACCTCTTGAGGTTCCGCATGACGCGCAACAGAGGGTTGGGCGTGGCACAAGGAGCAGCCCAAGAAGTAGTAACCAAATCGTTGAATGTGTCATGATGAACCCACATACATGGAAAACGAAACGGAACTGGACCCCTGCAAATGGAAGATGAGCAAGAAACCATAATGAGATGGTGATCGGATCCAATACGAGGAAGGATTAATCCCTTGACAACCTGCCAAAAAGAGAAAAATTGACAAGTTGCTAGGCTCGATCCAACTTAGCCTGAATGAGGGATAAAGGTCATTGGGAGGAGCACTAAGTAAATGAATTCCCCCTAGTCGGCACTGTAAACAAACCAGCATCCTCCAAGAAATCCCTGAAATCATGACAAGAGGCTTGGGATAAAGTTCCACTGCCAGAGCGCTCATGATGTCCCAAGACAACGTTAAAATCCCCAATAAGCAGCAGATCAGTAAGACTCAAATTCCTAAAATCCAACCAAAGTGCACACCGAGCAATAAGATCACACAAACCATGAGTAAAACCAACATGAAAAACCATAGAACCAAATTGAACTTGCAGAACAATACATTGAGTAGAAGACCAAACTTAATTAAGGACAGAGATACCAACATCACAGAAAACCCAAATATCAGCTCGTCCATTTGCCCGAAAGCTCTGAGCCACGAAGGTCAAACCCAAACTATTCCAATAAGAATCCACAATCGATGAAATGTCCACCTTAGGCTCACAAATAGCTAAAATAGAAGGTTTATGCTTTTGACATAAAGCTTTAAGAACATTGCGAGATGCATGTTCCCAATCCCCAATGTTCCGGAAGATGCAATTCATTGAGATGGTGGGGGGTGGCGCCGTGATGATCGCACGGTAAAAACAGTGAGTGTGGTGTGATGCAAAATCGACGATTGAGAATTACCCACTTCATCCGCATAATCGCCCATCTCTTTGAAGCAGCAAAGTCCATCTCATGTGGCCCGAGCGATCCGATTCGATAGAAATGTCATGGATCGGAGGCGAAGGACCAGAAGTAACACTCGAATTGCTCTGGATTTAGCCGAATCCCAGAGCCGTCTCCGAAAACCACGGTTAAGAGCACGGACAGCTTGCCCAATGGATGTTGAAAAGTAATAAAGCGAGAATAGTGGAGACAGAGCGGTGTTGGAAGTTGGGGCCATGGGGCGGGGCCGATTCCCTAGCGGATAATCGCCTTAGGATCCGTGGAAGGTTGATCGGGTTATCGTCTAAACTCGCAGCCTCAAAAGTATTACCAGGTGGATATCTATAGGGCAAGTGACTATTATGGTAGGGAGCTCGCACGCATAGCTAAACCCATATTTCCCATTGAGTCATCAACGGCCTTGCCCTTGTCCTGCTGCATAGGACGATAAACCTTTCGAACCCTGGAACGCCCTCGCTGAGCTGAATTTTGACGTGTTGTTGGTGCCCTGGAACGTCCCTGGTAAGGTGATGTGTGCCTTTCCGGAGCCGATTTTCCCGCGTTATTAAGATGGCAAGAAGCCGTCGAGTGTCCCATAACGTTACACCTGGAACAAAACTCAGGGAGTTTCTCATAACTGACTAAAACAAAGGAGCACTGGCCAACTTGTTCCACCATGATGTGGTCCTCCAATTGTTTGGACAGATCAATATCCACTAACACCCGGATGAAATGCCCCAGAGAACCATCAAGTGATGATGGTCAATTTGTATTGGATTCCCAATCGCATTGGCGATCCCCAAGATGGTATTAGGATCCCAGTACTCTAAACTGAGCCCGCAGATGCGGAACCAAACACTAGCCACCAACGTGTGTACCTTGTACGGATTGAAATCCGGGACCCATGGAGAGAGCCGAATAGTTCCCGGATTAAGCGCCCAATTAATACGAAGTTGAACTTGAGCCCGATTCTACGCATTAAAAACTTGACAAAAAAATCCCTTTATTTTTGAATAAATTGAAATATTATAAAAAAGAAAAAGTTGTCACGATCACAGTCGATCAGGTAACCAAAAATAAGCCGGAAACAATGTCGAAAAATAGAATGAAATGGTCAAGCCGACCAAATGACTGAATGGTTGGAGCTCGTTAAAACCTCCCTAAGGTAAAACCCACTCTTGTGGGAAAACCCTTGGTAGGAAAAAGAGTACCCCAGGAATGGAAAAAGCGCCCAAAAATGGGAAAAAGAAACGAAGCGGGGACGCACTAAAATGCAGACCTATAGTTGGATTGGCCACCATGTGTCGTACTCCGTCTTCTTGCTCAACATGTACGCCACCCGATTGCGTTCCCGAAAAATATGTGAGACCACAAAGTCCATATGAGTGAGAAGATGCAGGGTATAGCGCCAATAGCTAAGGTGGCGCCACGGGACTTCAGTCGATCTCTTGTCCAGCAAGTTCACAACATACATGGAATCCGACTCCAGCCAAAGTTGTGTCCAACCCTCGACAAAAGCATAGTGAATCACCCACATTGTTGTGACCAATTCAGCTTCGAACGCATAGCCCGAACCACAATGATTAACGAAACTCCCCCGAAAGAAACCTCTACAATTTAAAACCCCAGAAGCGGTGAGATTGCCCGCGCCCGAAGAACCGCCATCCGTATTTACCTTGATCCAACCCGGAGTGGTTTTGCGATTAACTTCCACAATCTTTGGTATTTGTCTAGCCCGCCCAGAACACGCAGTTACGCAGATAAGAAGGTCTTGTTGGTCGTTGTGCATGCATCCCCGATCCAATGATGATGATTCTACAATGAGTACCGAAGATGGATAGTCGCCGCATCCACTGCCCAAATTTTGTTGTGAAAAAGTAGCTCATTTCGGATATGCCAAATGAGCCATATGCAGGAAAGGATAGCCACACGCCAGAGGAAAGTAACCTGCTCAGTGAAATGAAAGTTCATTAGCCGTACCAGAATTTCATTAAAGCTATTTGCCTCAAAATGGTAAACGTTAAACGAATCAAAGATCCATCGCCATAGAGCTCCCGCAAAGACACAAGAGACAAATAAATGGTCAACCGATTATACGATTCACGACAAAGAGCACAAACCGAGGGGCCATAAAACTCCCGTTGCCCGTAAGAAATCCAAGATAGCTGGATCGATTGTGGATAGCCCACCACGCCACCACCGATCGCCGATTCACGGGATGTGTTACGACCAAATCCAAGAACCCCACTTGACCACCGGGTAATGGGGACGGACGTGATCATATGTCGTCTTTGAGGTACCCAAACCATTATCCAAATTCAACCATACACGCGTATCCCTTGAATCCGGGCAATAGGACGCGACAATAAGCACGGACAGATCCAAATAAACCTCCGCGAGCGAACGAAGGTGAAGTGCCATGACCGTCATAAAAGTAGTCCAAATGCGGCTGATGAAATAAGATATATACTCTCTGGGATGCCAATTGTCTGCTATAGAATAACCAAACCGATTATCAATCCAAAATAATACCTCGAAATTAACCCTGGGATCCAACGAGTCATCCAAGCAAGCCGAAATGCAAGGTTTAATGCCAACCAGTTGAAGAAGGAATAACGAAATCCAGGACCCCATCCATGTCAGTAGCGATGCCTAAAGTCAAGATCACCGAATCGAGTTCATGACCTTCCGGCCAGTTTCATTAAGAAAGTTGTGTTAGCCGCCACAATCGATCGAATGCCCAAACCCCCTTTGTTCGGGCGGGGCGTGCAACACTTATTCCAATTAACTACCACCGACCCCTTAGTATTCACATCCCTAGTCCCAAATGAAATTACGCATGGCCCTTTCCATTTGCTTGAGCAAGGTCTTTGGGCCATTTGTAAACCATCATGGTGTGCACAAATGAACCGGTAATCACCGAATTAACAAGACAAACTCTACAAGCAAGGGAAAGCGATGAACCTTTCCATCTTTTGAATTTAAGGATTACCTTATCAAAGACGGATTTGTAAATCCGCAACCTTAGAGGCACCCTTGAAGATTGGTGCACCTAGATATACGGTGGGAAACGTCCGGGCTAGATCCCCATGATAGCTTGCACCCTCCGTGGACATACAATGAGACCCGAGAGGCAAAAGTAAACCTTAGATTTATGAGGATTGAACACGGCCCGAAACATCGCATAAAGGGTGAGAATCGAAGAAGGACACGGGCATTGGCGAAGAAGCCCCACACATAATAACAATATCCTCCGAGTATAAGATGGACGATGGGAAAATAATTTATGCAGGTATTGTAAACGGATCTAACCGATTTCGATCCACCGCCACTTCAATAAGCTTGATGAGTAATTCTTACTCGTCGATGCAAAATAGTAACGGGATAAGGATTACCTTGTCGACCCCCTCTAAAATAGGGAAAGTATCCTACGGAGTCCCATTTCATAGCATTGATATTGGACAACGAAGAACAACATCCACTCGGTGAATAAAAATCTCACGAGAAACCAAAGTGGCGCAAAAGTGTAGCAAGAACTCCCACTTCAAAATATCAAATGCCTTACGAATATCAATCTTTAAGATCATATTCGCATCAAGCGACAAGACATTGAACTCTTCGAGACCATAGCAATACAATCGTGAATCGCCTTCCCGAGAATAAAACCCGAACAACGCAGGATATAAATAAGCAGCAATGATCGAACCCAAACGTGTATCCAATATCTTAGTAAATCTTGAACAGAAAATTACTCATAACAATCGGGCGAAAGTTCTCAATAGCATTAGCATCCTTGGTCTTTGGGATGAGCGCCATGAAGCTAGCATTCAAACCCAAAGGCAGGGACGAACTAATGAAGAAAAACCTGACAGCGGTGATTACATCGACGGAAATGACATCCCAGAAGTGGCGATAAAAAGTCCCATTAAAACCGTATGGGCCTGGAGAGCTATCCGAATTCGTATCAAAAACCGCTTCCTTAATCTTTGAATCCAAAGGAATGACAATCAAACTTGCATTATCCTGTGTCCCTACCCTGGGAGAGATAGCCTGATCAACCAAAGTATAATCCGCAATCGTACCCCCGGTGTCCGCGAAGAGCTCCTTATAAAAGGAAATAATGTGATTCCCAAGAATCGATGTATCATCGGTGTAATCGTGCTCACCGAGAAGACCCCGAATACCCGTCGTCGTGAATTTAGCTACGCCAATGAAAAAATGCCGACACGATCCCCATCCTTAAGCCAGGCCGAATGTGACTTTTGCTTAAGAAATTGATTATAATAGCAACGTCTGAGACAACAGCGTCTGGACATCCATCTCCGTGTCCCGACGAGCAGCTGTATAACCCAAATTCTCAATATCTGCCTAAATCTGACGAACTTGCTCCATCTGATATTCCACCCTGTGATTAACGTCCCCAAAGACATCTCTGTTCCAGACCTTAATAACCTGCCGCAACCTTTTGAGCTTCCACATGATGCACAACATAGGGTTGGGCGTGGTGTAATGAGCAGCCCAAGAGGTGGTAACCAAATCGCGGAACGTGTCATGATAAACCCAAATATGCTGAAACCGAAATGGAACTGGACCCCTGCTAATGGAAGATGAGCAAACAACCAAAATGGGATGATGATCGGATCCAATGCGTAGAAGAACTAAGCCTTTGACAACTTGCCAAAGATAGAAACATTAACAAGTTGCTAGGGCTCGATCCAACATCGCATGAAGGAGGGATAGAGGCCTTCGGGGGGAGCACCAAGTGAATGAATTCCCCGTAGTTGGTACTGCAAACAAACCAGCATCCTCCAAGTAATCCCTAAAATCGACAAGATGCTTGGGATAAAGTACCACCGCTGTAGCGCTCATGATGTCCCAAGAGCGTTAAAATCCCCAATAAGCGGCCGGTCAGTAAGACCCAAATTCACGAAATCCAACCAGGCGCACGCCGAGCAATGTGATCACACAAACCATGAGTAAAACCAACATGAAAAATCATAGAACCAAATTGAACTTGCGAGAACAATACATTGAGTAGAAGACCAAACCGATTAAGGGAGAGATACAAAGATCACGAAGACCCAAATGTCAGGCGTCCATTTTCCGGAAGCTACGAGCCACGAATCTCAATCCCAAACTATTCTAATAAGAATCCGATATTGATGAAATGTCCACTTTAGGCTCACAAATAACCAAAATGGAAGGTTAGTGTTTGTGACATAACGCCTTAAGAACATTACGAGGCAATGTTCCCAATCCCAGGATGTTCCGGAAGATGCAATTCATTGAGACGGTGGGGGTGGCGCCCGTGATGACCGCAAGGTAAAAATTGGAGTGTGGTGTGTGCTGCAGAACCGACGATCCGAGTTAGCCATGTCATCCGCATAACTCTTTGCATAATCGAACTCATTCGTTCCTGAGGCGTCGATTCTCATAGTGATGTCATGAATTGTTGGTGATGGACCTTTAGTAACACTCTAGATTAATCTCGGATTTATCCGAGTCGAGGGGAGCTATCTCGGAAAGCGCGACTCGAGCCTGGGGATAGGCTTCTCAACGGATGTTGAACCGAAAGTGGCGAGAATAGTGGAAAAGGGGCCTCTGGGACCGGCTCCTTAATGGATAATGGTCCGAGATGCCCCAAGCGGTTGATTGGGGTTGTCATCTCAAGCAAGGGCCTCAAAAGTGTTACTCATATTTATATCCGAAGAGCGACTATTGTATAGGTAGGGGATCCCCGCTGCATAGCGAACCCGTATTTCCCGTTGAGTCATCAACGGCCTTGCTCTTGTCTCCGCCGCACGTAATCGGTAAACTTTGCTGCACTCGGAACGCCCCATTGCACTAAATTCTAACATGTCGAGATCAGCGCTTGCATAGCGAACCCGTATTTCCGTTGAGTCATCAACGGCCTTGCTCTTGTCCGTGGTTGAGTTACTGTTGGGTGATACGGCAAGAAGTCGTCGAATGTCCCGTAATACTACACGGGCAAAAAAGTCAGTAATTTCTCAAAACTCAACGACACAAAGGAACACGACCAACTCGTTTCTGCCATGATATGATCCTCAATGGTTTTGAAGATCAATATCCCACTAACACTCGAATGGAGTGCCCCAAAGAACCATGCGATCGATGGTCAATTTGTATTGGATTCCCAATCGCACTTTGGCGATTCCCAAGATGGTATTAGGGATTGCGTATTCCAAAGCCCGAGCTCGAAGGTCGGACCCAAATACTAGCCACCGACGTGTGTACTTTGTATGGATTGAAATCGGGACCCATGGAGAGAGGTGAATAGTGCCTGGATTAAGCACCCGATTACAACTCAAAGTGCAACCGTAATCAGAAAAGCCTATCAAGCTCGATATGAATGTGCGATCTTGGGCTTATTACAACAAGATAAAGTGATTTTTGATGATAAGTGCTCAAGTAATCTGGATATATTTTGCTATAAAAAACATTAGGGTGACCGATTGCTACATATAAATTTCTAAAGTTTAAACCATTGGAACAAGATTTTTACATAGTTCGGCATCAAGGGTAACGACACTATCTAGGAAACCGGTCGCTATACAAGTTGCTACGGATAGTGATTTGTCAGCTCGAGAAACAGAGAAGTTTTAATAAAAAATTCCAACCTTTAGGCATCGACGCCCCTCTTATAAAAAATCTCTATTCTGTTTCAAGTTTTACACATTGTGCGGTCTCCTATGGGCGACCGATCAACCTATATACATAGAGGCTATCCTTTTTTATGTCAAAAACAAAGTTGAGAAGTACTTCAAAAACTTAGTAAAAATCATTTAAAATATTTTGAAGTAATTTGATGACTTTTGGAAATATTGTTTTAGTATAAAACTCATTTTATATGAAATCAAAATCAAAATAAAAATATTTTTCTAACATAAAGGTGATGTGAAAGGACAAGTACTTTTCACGCAAAACCAAGAGAAAGCTATTTTGAAAGTTCAATGGTTGAGTGTAGTTAGACTTTGTAGGTTAGACTTTTGATTTGATAAGATAGCAAGGTGACGTAAATCAACTTTTCAAAAAACGTGAAATTTTGGAAAGATTTTCCTTTAAGGAAATAAACCCTAATTCCGCCTTCCATCCCGTCCGTCCATCGTGCTGCCACCGGTGCCCTTGCCGGCCTCCACCATCCATGGCGGCGTCGGAATTTGAAGGCCTCACATCTAATTTTACTCCTTTTCAGGCTCGCAACAATCTACATCCTATTCCACCATCCACGATAACAGCTTCAACCTCCTCCATGCACACCCATATGCGCAGTGGCAACGATCAGCAACAGCATCAACATGTTTCCCTTGAGTCGTCGCCCTTACTCTCATACTATGGCCTATCTTCGAATTTCGTCCCCTCATCCGCGCCCCCTGCTCCGCCTCCACAGTACGTACCAGCTGGATTGGTCTCCCCAGCCTTGTACCTGCAGCCCTCAACGCCCAGCCGCAGGTGGTCCCCCATAACAACCTCGACGCAACTAATAAGCGCTGCTACAAGCTCTGATGGTCCCCATCGCCCGTGCCTGCACATGTTGGGAAGTGTCAATGGAGTTCCACTCCAACCGCGACTCGGCGTTATCTTGTTTCTCCTCTTTCCCCATGGCCACTGAGTACCACGTGGGGGTCCTACTATTAGTGCCTCCTCTTGGGGCGGCTGCTACTACAACGCCCACGATAGCCCCCTGGGGGTGATAGCCCGTAGCGCCGTCGCCCATCCGCGTGGGAACCCAACCACAAGCTCTGTCTTTCTTCCATCCCATTTTTGGACCTCTGCTTCAACGTCCTCCGCCTCGATACGAACTGCGACAATCGGCTCATAATTTGAATGATCAGCCCAACTTTGTACACTCTTTTGCTAATTTTGTTTGTGTTCTAACCATCCGGATTCAACGTCTCGGGCCCCGGTACTCTACCTTGTTTTCCAATTTACGGTAAAAATTATTCTATCCCAAAACCGGTTCGTAAAGGTGATTACTACTCTGTTACCATTGATGATAATGTTTACACTAAAGATCGTCTCGCTGAATTTTCCTACTCGTTGATTGGAAGGTTCTTTTAGGAAAAGGTAACAAACCATGGCGACTATGATTTTGCATAAACGCCATCTGAATTACGGGTATAAAAATGACCGCTAAAAACTAATACCCTTGGGCAAGGGATTTTTGTGTCAAATTGTTTAGTCAGGATCGTTCTCGGAGCTCGGCGTGTTAATTGGGACGCTTAACCCTGGTACTATCATCTATCTCCATGGGTGCCGATTTCCAACCCTTACAAAGTGCAAACTTGATGGCAAGCCGACCGTTTGGGTCCGCATTTTTGAACTTAGTCTGGGAATCTGGGACCCCAATAACATATGGGGATCGCGATTGCACTTGAAAATCTATTACGGATTGATCGGCGTTCTCTGGATGGCTCTTTGGGTCATTTTGTTCGTGTTCACGGTGGATATTGATCTCTCCAAGCCTTTGGAGGAATACATTATGGTTGAACGCACCGGAAATGCTCTTTTGTTTTGTCACTTATGAAAAACTCCCTGAGTTTTGCTCGAGGTGTGGCGTTACGGGTCACTAACTGCTTCATATCGTTTTAACAATGTGGTAGTATCGGCCGCGGAAGGCGTATGTCTCGGATCACGGACGTCCACGTGCCGGTACCCATCAAAATTCAGCGTAAGCGCGGTCGCTCAAGGTTCGTAAGGTTTTATCGTCATTGTTGCGGGATAAGGCAAGCGCCGTCGATGACTCAATGGGAACTACGGGTTCGGCTATGCGCGGCGAGAATCTCCACCTCGGCGCAATAGTCACTTGCTCCCAGGACATCCATCTTGGTAACACCTTTGAGGCTCTTGGTTGATGGTAGACTCTCGGAATCGGAATTCCACATATTATCGGGCCGAGTGCCCGGCTAGCAGGGAGCACTCTCAAGGGTCACTACCTCCACGACAGGAATGGTCTCCACCATTGCCACTATGTGGAGCAGTGCTTTCACCATTATACCTATTACGGTTCGGTATCAAGATTAGGAAAGCCTATCCGTGCTTTGAGTCATGCTTTGGGGACAACTCCTTGGATTCGGCTAAAGATAACATTCTCGAAAGTTACATCGGGCCCGTCGTCCGTGTTTATGATGTTACTACTCGAACACGAAAGTTCATAACCGCACGAGATGAACTTTGTTGCTACCAAGAGATGGCAGATTATGCGGATGAAGCGGAGGTCATTCTCAATTGTGAGACCGCTATGCACCACACGCTGTTTTTACGTCGCGTGCGATCATCAGGCGCCACCCCACCGTCTCAATGAATTGCATCTTTTGGAACATCCGAGGGGTTGGGAATGTTGCATCTCGCAATGTTCTTAAGGCTTTATGGCAAAAGCATAAACGCCCGATTTTGGGTATTTGTGAACCTAAGGTGGACATTTCATCCATTTCGATTTTTTAGGAGCAACTTCAGGCTCAGGTTCGTTGCTCAAAACTTTTGGGCGAATGGGTGCCCATATATTTGGGTCCTTTGTGCGCCAACATTTGAGTACTTAACAGGTATGGTCTTCTACTCAATGTATACGATCAACGCGATTAATTCGGATCTATGATTTTCCATGTTGGTGTTGCTCATGGTTTGTGTGATCATGTTGCTCGTCGTGCTCTTTGGTCGGACTTGAGGAATTTGGGTCTTGCGTCTGCTGCTTATTGGTGATTTCAATACGGTGTTGGGACATCATGAGCGGCCAGGGCTAGTGTTTTATCCCCAGCTTTAGCATAAGGACTTGGGGATTTCTTGGAGGATGCTAGTCTTTTTCTGTGCCGACTATGGGGAATTCATTTACTTGCTGCTCCCCCGAAGGCCCCTATCTCTACCGAGGCTAAGCTGGATCGCGCCCTGGCAACTAGTCAATTCTTCTCCTTTTGGCAAGTTGTTAAGGGCTTAGTTCTTCTGCGTATTGGTTCCGATCACCATCCCATCATGGTTTCCTGCTCTTCTTCTATCAGCAAGGGGCCGTCTCCTTTTCGATTCCAGCGCATGTGGGTTAATCATCATTCTTTCCGGAGCTTAGTTACTGCCTCTTGGGCTCTCCCGTGCGCGGCGCCCAATCCTCTCACGTGTCATGAGGAAGCTCAAGAGATTGAGGAGAGACAATTAAGGTTTGGAATAAGGAAGTATTCGGAGATGTTCATCGTCGGTGGATTATCAGATGTAAAAGGTCCGTCAGATTCAAGCTGATATTGAATCCGAGGGCTTCACGGAGGCCCTCAGGGAATTGGAATTTGAGGCGCAGACTGCATTGTCTCGTACGATGCAAATGCAGTCCGAGTTTCTTGCAGAAATCACATTCACATGGTTAAAGGATGTAGAGCCGCAACATGGCTTTTTCCACGCAGCAATGCACGTACTATTATCCAGATGCTTAACCTCTACGCGGACATTTGGCCAGGTTTTCAACCTAACAAATCTAAAGTTTATTTTCGTCGACTAGCTTAATGCGTGCGCTGGCAGATTCAAACGATTACTGATCTACATTGGCGCTTCACGGCTTATTCGTGCTCTATCTTCAAGGGCGCACTAAAAGCTGCTGATTTACAACCTAAGCTGACAAGATTATTCTGCTTAGGCGGGAAAGCGGAACT